>WNWK01051541.1:0-12458 GCA_009830355.1 Cherax destructor
TTATTGTTATGATTTATGATATCAAAGCCTGAATCAATATTTTGGCCCTCATTATTTACCATTCCTAAACCCATACCTCTAACTAATCCTAGTTTAAAGCCTAACAACATCCTCAACTGAGCTAGGAGAAATCCTACACCTTCCCTGGATAAGTGAACCCCATCCCTGGCATACATGTCATTTCGGCCATAGAAGTGGTCCCAGTTGTCAATGAATGGGACTGCATTATCCTTACAGTGTTTGTCCAGCCAGCAATTTATACCAATCGCTCTGGACAGCCATTCATTTCCAACACCCCTTCTTGGCAAATGCCACATATAACAGGGCTCCCTCCCTTCTTCCTAATGATGTCTATTGCTGCCTTATACCTACTAACTAAATCCTCACTTCTACGCTTGGATACATCATTGCCTCCAGCACTGAGGCAGATAATAGGATTGATCCCATTACCATGCATGATGTTGTCAAGCCGGCTAACAATGTCTTCCATCCCAGCCCCAGGAAAGCAAACCCTCTGTCTCCTACTCCTATCTGTCAAGCAGAAGGCCCTATCCATATATCTAACTTGGCTATCCCCAACAACAACAATGTTTTTACCTTCCTTGGTACAGTTCGTCGTGACGTTCCCAGTAGTCGACTCACATTCGTCTGGTAGCACAGAAAAGGAGTTCGAAGTTTCCACAGCAGTCTCTTTCTTCTTCGTCGTTACTACCTCTCCATTCGTCTTCTTGATCTTCAACTTCGTCCCATGCTGTCCGGCCACTGCCCAGGTTCCCTTCTTGACCTGAGGACTCACAACAGGAGGACTACTACGAATCCTCTTGTTTTCCTCCGTCAATCGCCGTATCTCAAGCTTCGCTACCCTCAATTCCTCCTTAAGCTGCTAGTAAAGTTGCTCAATACGGGCATCTTGATTCAGTCCACAGGGAGTACACTGACACGTCTTCACTGAGCTAAGAACAGGTCACCACTGAGCTAAGAACAGGTCACCACTGAGCTAAGAACAGGTCACTCATGAATTTATCCAACCTAAATTTGAAACTACCCAAGGTCCTAGCTTCAATAACCCTACTAGGCAGACTGTTCCACTCATCAACTACCCTATTTCCAAACCAATACTTTCCTATATCCTTTCTAAATCTAAACTTATCTAACTTGAATCCATTATTGCGGGTTCTCTCTTGGAGAGATATCCTCAAGACCTTATTTATATCCCCTTTGTTAATACCCATTTTCCACTTGTATACCTCGATCATGTCTCCCCTCATTCTACGTCTTACAAGTGAATGTAATTTTAGGGTCTTCAATCTTTCTTCGTAAGGAAGATTTCTAATGCTATGTATTAATTTAGTCATTCTACGCTGAATGTTTTCTAACGAATTTATGTCCATTCTGTAATATGGAGACCAGAACTGAGCTGCGTAATCTAGGTGAGGCCTTACTAATGATGTATAAAGCTGTAATATAACCTCTGGACTTCTGTTGCTAACACTTCTTGATATAAATCCCAGTAATCTATTTGCCTTATTACGTACGCTTAGGCATTGCTGTCTTGGTTTAAGGTTGCTGCTTACCATCACCCCCAAGTCCTTCTCGCAATCTGTATGGCTAAGTTCTACGTTATTTAACTTATAAGTGCTTGGGTTATGGACACTCCCGAGCTTCAGAACCTTGCATTTATCTACATTGAACTGCATCTGCCACTTTTCTGACCACGAATTAAGTTTGTCTAAATCTTCCTGAAGTTCTATGACATCTATGTTTGAATCAATTATCCTACCTATCTTCGTGTCGTCGGCGAATTTGCTCATATCACTAGTAATTCCCTCATCAAGGTCATTGATATATATTATAAATAACAATGGGCCTAAGACTGATCCCTGTGGAACACCACTTGTTACAAGTCCCCATTCGGATTTAACCCCATTTATGCACACTCTCTGCTTCCTATTGGTGAGCCATGACTCGATCCATGACAGCACTTTTCCCCCAATGCCATGAGCTGCCACTTTCTTTAACAGTCTCTGGTGCGGTACTCTATCAAAAGCCTTACTAAAGTCTAAATAAACAATATCGAATTCTTTATCGTGATCAACAGCCTCAAAAGCTTTACTGAAGAAGGTTAATAAATTAGATAGGCAGGAACGGCCCCTCGTGAATCCATGCTGGGTATCATTAATCAAATTATGGTTATCTAGATGGCTTCTAATAATATCAGCTATAATTGACTCTAGTAATTTGCCTACAATTGAGGTCAGGCTTATTGGGCGGTAGTTTGACGGTAGTGACTTGTCCCCTGCTTTAAAAATAGGAATTACATTAGCCATCTTCCACATATCAGACACTACACCTGTTTGAAGAGATAAATTAAAAATGTTAGATATTGGTTCACAGAGTTCCATTTGCATTCCTTAAGAACCCTTGCAAAAAGCTCATCAGGACCCGGCGATTTATTTTGTTTCAGTCGGTCCAGCTGTTTCATAATCATTTCGCTAGTGACTGTGATATTACATAATTTATCTTCTTCTGGGCCTCTGTAAAAATTAATTACTGGGATATTATTAATGTCTTCCTGTGTGAAAACCGAGAGAAAATAATTATTAAAAATAGAGCACATATCATTCTCCTTGTCAGTAAGATGCCCAAAGTTATTTTTAAGGGGACCTATCTTATCCCTAACTTTTGTTCTATAAACCTGGAAAAACTTTTGGGTTAGTTTTGAATCCTAGCAACTTTAATTTCATAGTCCCGTTTAGCTTTTCTTATTCCCTTTTAACGTCCCTCTTAATGTCAGTATACTGATTTATAAGATGACCCTCACCTCTTTTATGCGCCTATAAATTCCTTTCTTCTGCCCTAAAGATATTTGAGCCTATTATTCATCCATTTTGGGTCATTTCTACTTGATCTAATTTCTTTATACGGATAAATGTTCTTTGGGCAGCCTGTATAGTGTTAAGGAAACTGTCATATTGATACCTCTCTTCTTCACCCCAGTCCACAGTTGATAAGTGTTCTCTAAGTCCATTATAATCTGCTAAGCGAAAATCTGGGACCATTACTGAATTATCCCTACTATCATACATCCATTCAATGCTAAAGGTAATTTTAGTTATTACTGTGGTCGCTTGAGCCGAGTTCCTCTGTAATTTCTAAATTATTAACAAGGGTTTCCTTGCTTGCCAGAACCAAGTCAAGTAGGTTATTTCCCCTTGTAGGTTCTGTTACAAACTGCTTCAAAAGCAATCCTGAACTACTTCTAAAAAGTCGTTAGATTCTAAATTCCCTGTCATGAAATTCCAATCAATCTGACTAAAGTTAAAGTCCCCTAGAATTACTACGTTATCGTGTCTTGTGGCCTTAACAATTTCCTCCCAAAGTAGTCTCCCTTGTTCCCTATCTAAGTTTGGAGGACGGTAAATCACGCCTAAAATCAATTTTCACACCCTCTGAAAATTCTATCCAGACAGACTCTGTATGTGTTAATTCAGACTTTATACCCGTTTTTATGCAACAATTTAAATGATCACGGACATAGAGTGCCACCCCCCCTTTCCCGATACTTCTGTCTACTTGGAACAATTTAAAACCCTGAATGTGACATTCGGCAGGCAAGTCCCGATTTTTCATATTAAACCATGTCTCAGTTATTGCAAAAACATCAATATTACCCGTACTTGCAACTAATCTCAACTCGTCCATCTTATTCCTAGCACTACGACTATTGGTGTAATATATATTTAGAGACCCTCCTTTCTCTTTACCCTTCCTGCTCATCTCTGTTTTCCACTATACCTATTACTGTCCTTGTCATCTAGTGTCACTAGCTTTCCACTATCCACCTTATTCTGCCTATTACTAGTTCTCCTACAACTTATAATATTACTACACTGGGACTTCTCTGTTTTCCCCAAAACCCATACCACTAACTATTTCTAGTTTAAAGCCCTAACAGCTCCCTCCACTGCAGTTGCCAGTGCCCCCACCCCAGACCTGGATAAGTGAACCCCATCCCTGGCATACATGTCATTTCTGCCATAGAAGAGGTCCCAGTTGTCAATGAATGTTACTGAATTTTCCTTACAGTATTTGTCCAGCCAGCAATTGACACCAATTGCCCTGGACAGCCATTCATTTCCAACTCCTCTCCTTGGCAAATACCACATATGACAGGGTTCCCACCCTTCTTCCTAATTATGTCTATTGCTGACCTAAACCTGCTAGTCAGGTCCTCACTCCTACGTCTGCCAACATCGTTGCCTCCAGCACTGAGACAGATAATAGGATTGCTCCCATTACCTCTCATGATGTCGTCCAGACGGCTAACAATATCCTCCATCCCAGCCCCAGGAAAGCAAACCCTCTGTCTCCTACTCCTATCAATCAAACAGAAAGCCCTATCCATGTACCTAACCTGACTGTCCCCAACAACAACAATGTTTTTACCTTCCTTTGTGTCTTTCGTCGTGACGCTCCCAGAAGTCGACTCACATTCATCGGGTAGCACGGAGAATGGGTTCGATGTTTCCACAACATTCTCCTGGGTCTTCGTTGTTTCTACCTCTCCACCCGTCCTCTTGAGCCTTAACTTTGTCTCATGCGTTTTAGCCACTGTCCAGGTTCCTTTCCTGGCTTGAGGATTCTCAACAGGAGGATTACTACGAATCCTCTTGTTTTCCTCAGTCAGTCGCTGTATCTCAAGCTTAGCTACCCTCAGTTCTTCCTTCAGCTGCTGGTAGAGTAGCTCAAGAGAGGACATCTTCTTCAGATTGACAGAGAGCACACAAGACACGTCTTCACTGAGCACACAAGACACGTCTTCACTAGGGGGCATCTTGATTCAGTCCACAGGGAGTACACTAGACACGTCTTCACTGAGCTAAGAACAGGTCACCACTGAAGCTGAAAGGAGGAACACTGCAGCAGGCCTGTTGGCCCATACTAGGCAGGTCCTTCACAATCCATCCCACTAACAGAATAATTCCCCAACCTAATTTTCAATTCTACCCAAGAAATAAGCTTTGAAGATTCTATTAACTCAAGTGCGAGTCCCACTCAAATCCAACCCCTCTCACTCATAAGAACATAAGAACATAAGAAAGGAGGAACACTGCAGCAGGCCTGTTGGCCCATACTAGGCAGGTCCTTCACAATCCATCCCACCAACAGAACAATTGCCCAACCCAAGAAAGGATATAGGAAAGTATTGGTTTGGAAATAGGGTAGTTGATGAGTGGAACAGTCTGCCTAGTAGGGTTATTGAAGCTAGGACCTTGGGTAGTTTCAAATTTAGGTTGGATAAATTCATGAGTGAGAGGGGTTGGATTTGAGTGGGTAGAATTGTCAAAGCTTATTTCTTGGGTAGCATTGAAAATTGGGTTGAGCAAATATTCTGTTAGTGGGACGGATTGTGAAGGACCTGCCTAGTATGGGCCAACAGGCCTGCTGCAGTGTTCCTCCTTTCTTATGTTCTTATGTTGAGTGGGACTCGCACTTGAGTGAATGGAATTGTCAAAGCTTATTTCTTGGGTAGCATTGAAAATTGGGTTGAGCAAGTGTTCTGTTAGTGGGACGGATTGTGAAGGACCTGCCTAGTATGGGCCAACAGGCCTGCTGCAGTGTTCCTCCTTTCTTATGTTCTTATGTTCTTAACCCAACCTTCAACTCTACCCAAGAAATAAGCTTTGAAGATTCTACTAACTCAAGTGCGAGTCCCACTCAAATCCAACCCCTCTCACTCATGAATTTATCCAACCTAAATTTGAAACTACCCAAGGTCATAGCTTCAATGACCCTACTAGGCAGACTGTTCCACTCATCAACTACCCTATTTCCAAACCAATATTTTCCTATATCCTTTCTAAATCTAAACTTATTTTCTCTCGGTTTTCACTCAGGAAGACATTAATAATATCCCAAGAATTAGGTATTTTAGTGGGCCTGAAGAAGATAAATTATGTAGTATCACAGTCACTAGCGAAAAGGTTATCAAACAGATAGACCGTTTGAAGCAAAATAAATCGCCAGGCCCTGATGAGCTTTTTTCAAGGGTTCTTAAGGAATGCAAAATAGAACTCTGTGAACCCTTAACTAACATTTTTAACCTATCTCTTCAAACAGGTGTAGTGCCGGATACGTGGAAGATGGCTAATGTAATTCCTATTTTTAAAGCAGGGGACAAGTCGTTACCATCAAATTACCGCCCAATAAGTCTAACATCAATTGTAGGCAAATTACTAGAGTCGATTATAGCTGATAACATAAGAAGCCATCTCGATAGGCATAATTTTATTAATGATACTCAGCATGGATTCACCAGGGGCCGTTCCTGCCTAACTAATTTGTTAACTTTTTTCAGTGGGGCTTTTGAGGCAGTTGATAATGATAAAGAATTCGATATCGTTTATTTGGATTTTAGTAAGGCTTTTGATAGAGTACCACATCAGAGACTGTTAAAGAAAGTGGCTGCTCATGGCATTGGGGGAAAAGTGTTGTCATGGATCGAGTCATGGCTCACCAATAGGAAGCAGAGGGTGTGCATAAATGGGGTTAAATCGGAGTGGGGATCTGTAACAAGTGGCGTTCCTCAGGGATCGGTTTTGGGCCCGTTGTTGTTTATAATATATATAAATGACCTTGACGAGGGAATTTCTAGTGATATGAGCAAATTCGCTTATGACACGAAGATAGGTAGGATAATCGATTCAGACGTAGATGTCAGTGAACTACAGGAGGATTTAGACAAACTCAATTCCTGGTCAGAAAAATGGCAGATGCAGTTCAATGTAGATAAATGCAAAGTTCTAAAGCTCGGGAGTGTCCATAACCCAAGCACTTATAAGTTAAATAACGTAGAACTTAGCCATACAGATTGCGAGAAGGACTTGGGGGTGATGGTAAGCAGCAACCTTAAACCAAGACAGCAATGCCTAAGAGTACGTAATAAGGCAAATAGATTACTGGGATTTATATCAAGAAGTGTTAGCAACAGAAGTCCAGACGTTATATTACAGCTTTATACATCATTAGTAAGGCCTCACCTAGATTACGCAGCTCAGTTCTGGTCTCCATATTACAGAATGGACATAAATTCGTTAGAAAACATTCAGCGTAGAATGACTAAATTAATACATAGCATTAGAAATCTTCCTTACGAAGAAAGATTGAAGACCCTTAAATTACATTCACTTGTAAGACGTAGAATGAGAATGAGGGAACTCTGTGAACCAATATCTAACATTTTTAATTTATCTCTTCAAACAGGTGTAGTGTCTGATATGTGGAAGATGGCTAATGTAATTCCTATTTTTAAAGCAGGGGACAAGTCACTACCATCAAACTACCGCCCAATAAGCCTGACCTCAATTGTAGGCAAATTACTAGAGTCAATTATAGCTGATATTATTAGAAGCCATCTAGATAACCATAATTTGATTAATGATACCCAGCATGGATTCACGAGGGGCCGTTCCTGCCTATCTAATTTATTAACCTTCTTCAGTAAAGCTTTTGAGGCTGTTGATCACGATAAAGAATTCGATATTGTTTATTTAGACTTTAGTAAGGCTTTTGATAGAGTACCGCACCAGAGACTGTTAAAGAAAGTGGCAGCTCATGGCATTGGGGGAAAAGTGCTGTCATGGATCGAGTCATGGCTCACCAATAGGAAGCAGAGAGTGTGCATAAATGGGGTTAAATCCGAATGGGGACTTGTAACAAGTGGTGTTCCACAGGGATCAGTCTTAGGCCCATTGTTATTTATAATATATATCAATGACCTTGATGAGGGAATTACTAGTGATATGAGCAAATTCGCCGACGACACGAAGATAGGTAGGATAATTGATTCAAACATAGATGTCATAGAACTTCAGGAAGATTTAGACAAACTTAATTCGTGGTCAGAAAAGTGGCAGATGCAGTTCAATGTAGATAAATGCAAGGTTCTGAAGCTCGGGAGTGTCCATAACCCAAGCACTTATAAGTTAAATAACGTAGAACTTAGCCATACAGATTAGAGAAGGACTTGGGGGTGATGGTAAGCAGCAACCTTAAACCAAGACAGCAATGCCTAAGCGTACGTAATAAGGCAAATAGATTACTGGGATTTATATCAAGAAGTGTTAGCAACAGAAGTCCAGAGGTTATATTACAGCTTTATACATCATTAGTAAGGCCTCACCTAGATTACGCAGCTCAGTTCTGGTCTCCATATTACAGAATGGACATAAATTCGTTAGAAAACATTCAGCGTAGAATGACTAAATTAATACATAGCATTAGAAATCTTCCTTACGAAGAAAGATTGAAGACCCTAAAATTACATTCACTTGTAAGACGTAGAATGAGGGGAGACATGATCGAGGTATAAGAACATAAGAACATAAGAACATAAGAAAGGAGGAACACTGCAGCAGGCCAGTTGGCCCATACTAGGCAGGTCCTTCACAATCCGTCCCACTAACAGAATATTTGCTCAACCCAATCTTCAATGCTACCCAAGAAATAAGCTTTGACAATTCTACCCACTCATGGCGAGTCCCACTCAAATCCAACCCCTCTCACTCATGAATTTATCCAACCTAAATTTGAAACTACCCAAGGTCCTAGCTTCAATAACCCTACTAGGCAGACTGTTCCACTCATCAACTACCCTATTTCCAAACCAATACTTTCCTATATCCTTTCTAAATCTAAACTTATCTAACTTGAATCCATTATTGCGGGTTCTCTCTTGGAGAGATACCCTCAAGACCTTATTTATATCCCCTTTGTTAATACCCATTTTCCACTTGTATACCTCGATCATGTCTCCCCTCATTCTACGTCTTACAAGTGAATGTAATTTTAGGGTTTTCAATCTTTCTTCGTAAGGAAGATTTCTAATGCTATGTATTAATTTAGTCATTCTACGCTGAATGTTTTCTAACGAATTTATGTCCATTCTGTAATATGGAGACCAGAACTGAGCTGCGTAATCTAGGTGAGGCCTTACTAATGATGTATAAAGCTGTAATATAACCTCTGGACTTCTGTTGCTAACACTTCTTGATATAAATCCCAGTAATCTATTTGCCTTATTACGTACGCTTAGGCATTGCTGTCTTGGTTTAAGGTTGCTGCTTACCATCACCCCCAAGTCCTTCTCGCAATCTGTATGGCTAAGTTCTACGTTATTTAACTTATAAGTGCTTGGGTTATGGACACTCCCGAGCTTCAGAACCTTGCATTTATCTACATTGAACTGCATCTGCCACTTTTCTGACCACGAATTAAGTTTGTCTAAATCTTCCTGAAGTTCTATGACATCTATGTTTGAATCAATTATCCTACCTATCTTCGTGTCGTCGGCGAATTTGCTCATATCACTAGTAATTCCCTCATCAAGGTCATTGATATATATTATAAATAACAATGGGCCTAAGACTGATCCCTGTGGAACACCACTTGTTACAAGTCCCCATTCGGATTTAACCCCATTTATGCACACTCTCTGCTTCCTATTGGTGAGCCATGACTCGATCCATGACAGCACTTTTCCCCAATGCCATGAGCTGCCACTTTCTTTAACAGTCTCTGGTGCGGTACTCTATCAAAAGCCTTACTAAAGTCTAAATATACAATATCGAATTCTTTATCGTGATCAACAGCCTCAAAAGCTTTACTGAAGAAGGTTAATAAATTAGATAGGCAGGAACGGCCCTCGTGAATCCATGCTGGGTATCATTAATCAAATTATGGTTATCTAGATGGCTTCTAATAATATCAGCTATAATTGACTCTAGTAATTTGCCTACAATTGAGGTCAGGCTTATTGGGCGGTAGTTAGACGGTAGTGACTTGTCCCCTGCTTTAAAAATAGGAATTACATTAGCCATCTTCCACATATCAGACACTACACCTGTTTGAAGAGATAAATTAAAAATTTTAGATATTGGTTCACAGAGTTCCATTTTGCATTCCTTAAGAACCCTTGCAAAAGCTCATCAGGACCCGGCGATTTATTTTGTTTCAGTCGGTCCAGCTGTTTCATAATCATTTCGCTAGTGACTGTGATATTACATAATTTATCTTCTTCTGGGCCTCTGTAAAAATTAATTACTGGGATATTATTAATGTCTTCCTGTGTGAAAACCGAGAGAAAATAATTATTAAAAATAGAGCACATATCATTCTCCTTGTCAGTAAGATGCCCAAAGTTATTTTTAAGGGGACCTATCTTATCCCTAACTTTTGTTCTATAAACCTGGAAAAACTTTTTGGGTTAGTTTTTGAATCCCTAGCAACTTTAATTTCATAGTCCCGTTTAGCTTTTCTTATTCCCTTTTTAACGTCCCTCTTAATGTCAGTATACTGATTTATAAGATGACCCTCACCTCTTTTTAAGCGCCTATAAATTCCTTTCTTCTGCCCTAAAAGATATTTGAGCCTATTATTCATCCATTTTGGGTCATTTCTACTTGATCTAATTTCTTTATACGGGATAAATGTTCTTTGGGCAGCCTGTATAGTGTTAAGAAAACTGTCATATTGATACCTCTCTTCTTCACCCCAGTCCACAGTTGATAAGTGTTCTCTAAGTCCATTATAATCTGCTAAGCGAAAATCTGGGACCATTACTGAATTATCCCTACTATCATACATCCATCCATATAAGTGGAAGATGGGTATTAATAAGGGGGATATAAATAAGGTGTTGAGGATATCTCTCCAAGAGAGAACCCGCAATAATGGATTCAAATTGGATAAGTTTAGATTTAGAAAGGATATAGGAAAATATTGGTTTGGAAATAGGGTAGTTGATGAGTGGAACAGTCTGCCTAGTAGGGTCATTGAAGCTAGGACCTTGGGTAGTTTCAAATTTAGGTTGGATAAATTCATGAGTGAGAGGGGTTGGATTTGAGTGGGACTCGCACTTGAGTTAATAGAATCTTCAAAGCTTATTTCTTGGGTAGAATTGAAAATTAGGTTTGGCAATTATTCTGTTAGTGGGATGGATTGTGAAGGACCTGCCTAGTATGGGCCAAGAGGCCTGCTGCAGTGTTCCTTCTTCTTATGTTCTTATGTTCAAAGCTTATTTCTTGGGTAGAGTTGAAGATTGGGTTGGGCAGTTGTTCTGTTGGTGGGATGGATTGTGAAGGACCTGCCTAGTATGGGCCAACAGGCCTGCTGCAGTGTTCCTCCTTTCTTATGTTCTTATGTATCTTTATTGAGGAAACGTTTCGCCACACAGTGGCTTCATCAGTCCAATACAAAGTAGAAAGGTGTAAGGAGAGTAGGAGCTTTGAGGTAATCAGTCCCTCGGCCTGGAGTCGATGTGTTCAGTCCATCAATCTTTTCTACAAGATTTCTATAAGATAAATCATATTGTGGGAGGGGCTGGGTTTGATTTGTGTCGTGAGTACGGGAATAAATTCTTAGGTAGTGGTGGTTTTGATAAGGACCTGCCTTGTATGGGCCAGTAGGCCTTCTGCAGTGTTCCTCCATTCTTATGTTCTTATGTTCTTACAAGTGGAAAATGGGTATTAACAAAGGGGATATAAATAAGGTCTTGAGGTTATCTCTCCAAGAGAGAACCCGCAATAATGGATTCAAGTTAGATAAGTTTAGATTTAGAAAGGATATAGGAAAGTATTGGTTTGGAAATAGGGTAGTTGATGAGTGGAACAGTCTGCCTAGTAGGGTTATTGAAGCTAGGACCTTGGGTAGTTTTCAAATTTAGGGTTTGGGTAAATTCATGAGTGAGAGGGGGTTTGGGTTTGGTGGGACTCGCGCATGAGTGGGTAGAATTGTCAAAACTTATTTCTTGGGTAGCATTGAAAATTGGGTTGAGCAAATATTCTGTTAGTGGGACGGGTTGGAAGGCCCGCCTAAATATGGGCCAACAGGCCTGCTGCAGTGTTCCTCCCTTTTCTTATGTTTTCCTTTTAAGGGGTTTTTTGGGGTATCCTCCCTTTTTTCCAAAAACCCCAAAAAACATAAGAACATAAGAAAGGAGGAACACGCAGTTTATTAATCCTTAAACCTACAAAGAAATTTTTCCCAAAATTTTTAAACCCCGTAAAAAGGGAAATTTTCCCCCTTTTTGAGTATAAATTAAAACCCCCTTAAATTAATTTTAAACCTAAATTTTAAAAAAAGGAGCCAAAAAGAACATAAGAACATGAAAGGAGGAACACTGCAGCAGGCCCGTTGGCCCATACTAGGCAGGTCCTTACAATCCGTCCCCCTAACAGAATATTTGCTCAACCCAATTTTTAATGCTACCCAAGAAATAAGCTTTGACAATTCTACCCACTCATGCAAATCCCCCTCAAATCCAACCCCCCTTTACTCATGAATTTATCCCAAACCCAAATTTGAAACTACCCAAGGTCCCAGCTTCAATAACCCTACTAGGCAGACTGTTCCCCTCATCAACTACCCTATTTCCCAAAAAAAACTTTTTATATCCCTTT
>WNWK01051542.1:0-12457 GCA_009830355.1 Cherax destructor
ATACGGGAAAAGAGGGAATGGAGGAGAGGGTTTGGTCCGATGTTTGTAAGGTAATTTTGCCATCTTAGGGATAGGTTAGCGGAGGAGGAGTTATTGAAGAGGAGGCAGTCTGTAGGTCAATGTCAGCAATGGTTAAGAGAAAACCCCGGGGCTTGATGGGATAATAGTTGAATTTTATGTCAAGCATTGGGAGTTTTTTGGGATAAATAAGTATACATGATATGATATAGGGAGTTTACCTGAGAGAGTTAAGGCAGTAGTTTGTTGATACGTAGGGATAAAAGTGACTTCAGGGTGACATGTTTATAGAGGGGCCCAAAACTTTTTAGTTGTAGCTACAGTGAGAATAAAAGGTAGATGGGGTACAAGGAAAAAGGAAGCAGCAAGTAAGAGAGAGGGAAAGTTTATAAACTAAAGGAGGGGGCAGTTAGGGAAGATATAAACAACTGTTGGAGGACAGATGGGCTAGTGAGAGTTTAGACAATGGGGTAGATGTTGGGGTAAGTTTAAGAATATAGTGTTAAATGTTCAGCATAAGTTTGTGGTTATAGGGAAATGGGTGGGAGGGAAGAAGAGCGATTGGGGAATGATGATGTAAAGAAGTAGTAAAGAGAAAAGAAATATGAGGTTTTTTCAAAGTAGAAGTGATGCAAGGAGGAGGAATATATAGAGAAAAGAAAGGTTAAGAGTGGGGAGCAATGTAAAAAAAGAGCAAATGAGAGAGTGGGGGGATGTTATCAACAAAATTTTTTGAAAATAAGAAAGTTTTGGAGGAGATTAATAAGTTGAGGAAGCCTAGGGGAAAAAATGGATTTGTTAGTTAAAAAAAGAAGAGGAGAGTTATTAAATTGAGAGTTAGAGGTATGGGAAATGGAAAAATATTTTGAGGAATTGTTAAATGCTGATGAAGAAGAGAAGCTTGGGTTTCGTGTATAGGGCAAGGAGGAATAAATCTTGTAGGAGTGAGGAGGAGCGAGTTATGAGTGTGGGGGGAAATTCGTGAGGCAGTGGGTAGAATGAAAAGGGGGGGCAGCTGGAATTAGGGGTCAAGATAAAATGTTTAAAGCAGGTGGGATATAGTTTAGAGTGGTTAGTGCATTTATTTAATAAAGATGGAAGAGGGTAAGGTACCTAGGGATTGGCAGAGGCGTGTATTGTTCCTTTGTATAAAGGCAAGGGGGCAAAAAAGAGGGAAAAATTATAGGGGGAAAAAGTCTGTTGAGGTACCTTAAAGTGTATGGTAAATTAATTTTGGAAGAAATAAAAAGTAAGAGGGGAGCAGGGTAACAGAAGAACAAGGAGGCTTCAGGGAAAAGTAGGGGGGGAGACCAAGTTTTACAGGAAAATATAGGTGAACATATTTAGAAAGGGTGAAGAGGTTTTTGTATTTATGGATTTGGAAAAGGGGATGATAGGGCGGAGGGGGGGGCAATGTGGCAGGTGTTGCAAATGTATGGAATTTTAGGTTACTGAAAGCAGGAAGAGTTTATAAGAGGACAGTGGGGAGAGGGGGATTATTTCCAAAAATAGCCTTAGACAAGGATTTTGATGTCACCTGGTTGTTCAATGTATTTATAGATAGAGTTGTAAGAGAAGTGAATGCTCGGGGGTTTGGGAAGAGGTGTGGGGAAAAAGATAAAGAATCAAGAAAAGTGGAGTTTTCACAGTTGCTATCTGCTGATGCACTGTGCTTTGGGTCTTTCACAGATGACGACAAAAATGTGAGATACTGAAATCTCAAAAGACTCTTTTGTTTAACGAGCCACCAACGCAAGATAGACAATCCAAAAATTTTTCATAAAAGAGCCTCAAACCCTGTCAATGATGCCAAATTTTGACAAACCCTAACTCTACTAGACTTTGAGAAAGTCATTGACAACATGCTCATGCACTCAGCCCCAGGTCTAGACTAGTGGATCTCTGTGTTCATTAAGAACTACAAGAAACCCCTCTCGCGGGCTCTAAGTATGCTATGGAGAAGGAGCATAGACACAGGTGAGATTCCACAGTCACTAAAAACAACGGACATAGCCCCACTTCATAAAGGTGGCAGCAAAGCAATAGCTAAGAACTGTAGACCAATAGCTCTAACGTCCCACATCATAAAACTCTTTGAAAGAGTTGTAAGATGAAAGATTGCAAACCACCTGGTTTCCCAACAATTACACAATCCAGAATGTAGATGTAGTGCGATCATGGTGTAATAGCACACAAAATGCGTGCTAAAGGGATAACTGGGAAAGTAGGCAGATGGATCTTCAACTTTCTAACCAATCGAACACACAGAGTAGTGGTAAACAGAATTAAATCGGAAGCTGCCATTGTAAAAAGCTCTGTTCCACAAGGCACAGTACTCGCCCCTATCCTGTTCCTCATCCTCATATCAGACATAGACAGAGATGTAAACCATAGCACCGTATCATCCTTTGCAGACAATACTAGGATCTGCATGAGAGTGTCATCCACTGAGGACACGGTTAACCTCCAAGAAGATATAAACCAAGTTTTCCAATAGGCAACGGAGAACAATAATTCCAACTACTCCGTTATGGAAAACTGGAGGAAATAATAGTTAGGACTGAGTATACTACAAACTCTAATCACACATTAGAGCGGAAAGTAATGTGAAGGACCTGGGAGTGGTAATGTCTGAGGATCTCGAACTTCAAGGATCACAACAATGCCACTATCAATCTGCGAGGAAAATGATAAGATGTATAATGAGAACATTCAAGACAAAAGATGCCAAGCCTTTTAAATAACTATCTCTGGCTGAATATTCGTTCACTAATGGGTTTAGCGCTCCCCATGATTATAATAATAATAATTCTGTTCACTAACACCTCCATTCAAAACAGGTGAAATCGCAGATCTACGGAATGTACAGAGCACCTTTACTGCACATATCAGTTCCATCAAACAACTTAACTACTGGGAACGATTGGAAGCACTTGACTTGTACTCACTGGAGCGCAGGCGATAGAGATACATAATGTACACCTGGAAAACCCTAGGAGGACTGGTCCCTAATCTGCCCTCAGAAATCACTCCCTACAAAAGCAAAAGACTTGGCAGGCGATGCAACATACACCCAATGAAAAGTAGGGGCGCCATTAGTACCTGGAGTTTACCTGGAGAGAGTTCCAGGGGTCAACGCCCCAACGGCACGGTCTGTGACCAGATCTCATGGTGGATCAGGGCCTGATCAACCAAGCTGTTACTGCTGACCGCACGCAGTCCAATGTACGAACCACAGCCTGGCTGGTCAGGTACCGACTTTAGGTGCCTGTCCAGTGCCTGCTTGAAGACAGCCAGGGGTTTGTTGGTAATCCCCCTGATGTATGTTGGGAGGCAGTTGAACAGTCTTGGACCCCTGACACTTATTGTGTTTTGTCTCAACGTGCTAGTGGCACCCCTGCTTTTCATTGGGGGGATGTTGCATCGTCTGCGCCGAGTCTTTTGCTTTCGTAGGGAGTGATTTTTGTGTGCAAGTTTGATATTAGTCCCTCTAGGATTTTCCAAGTGTATATAATAATGTATCTCTCCCGCCTGCATTCTAGGGAGTACAGGTTTAGAAACTTCAAGCGTTCCCAGTAATTGAGGTGGTTTATAGCAGTCATGCGTGCCATGAAGGTTCTCTGCACATTTTCTAGGTCAGCAATTTCACCTGCCTTGAAAGGTGCAGTTAGTGTGCAGCAATATTCCAGCCTAGATAGAACAAGCGACCTGAAAAGTGTCATCATGGGCTTGGCATCCCTGGTTTTGAAGGTTCTCATTATCCATCCTGTCATTTTTCTAGCAGATGCGATTGCTACAGTGTTATGGTCCTTGAAAGTGAGATCTTCTGACATGATCACTCCCAGGTTTTTGACATTAGTTTTTCGCTCTATTGTGTGGTTGGAATTTGTTTTATACTCTGATGAAATTTTAATCTCCTCACGTTTTCCATATTGGAGTTGAAATTTTTCATCATTGAACTTCATATTGTTTTCTGCAGCCCATTTAAAGATTTGGTTGATGTCCGCTTGGAGTCTTGCAGTGTCTTCAATGGTGGACACTGTCATGCAGATTCGGGTGTCGTCTGCAAAGGAAAACACGGCACTGTGGCTGTGTCCGATATGAGGATGAGGAACAGGATGAGAGCGAGTACTGTGCCTTGTGGAACAGAGCTTTTCACCGTAGCCGCTTCAGACTTTACTCTGTTGACTACTACTCTTTGTGTTCTACTTGTTAGGAAATTATAGATCCATCTACCAACTTTTCCTGTTATTCCTTTATCACGCATTTTGTGTGCTATTACACCATGGTCACACTTGTCGAAGACTTTTGCAAAGTCTGTGTATATAACATCTGCATTCTGTTGTCTTCTAGAGCATCCAGGACCTTGTCGTAGTGGTCCAGTAGTTGGGACAGACAGGAGCGACCTGCTCTAAACCCATGCTGCCATGGGTTGTGTAATTGATAGGTATCTAGATGAGTGGCGATCTTGCTTCTTAGAACCTTTTCAAAGATTTTTATGATATGGGACGTTAGCGCTATTGGTCTGTAATTCTTTGCCAATGCTTTACTGCCCCCTTTGTGGAGTGGGGCTATGTCTGTTGTTTTTAGTAACTGCGGGACGACCCCAGTGTCCATGCTCCCTCTCCATAGGATGTTAAAAGCATGTGATAGGGGCTTCTTGCAGTTCTTAATGAAGACGGAGTTCCATGAGTGTGGGCCTGGGGCGGAGTTCATGGGCATGTCATTTATCGCCTTTTCGAAGTCATTTGGCGTCAGGATAATGTCAGATAGGTTTGCGTCTATCAAGTTCTGTGGCACTCTCATAAAAAAAATAATTTAGGTCTTCGACTCTGTCTGGTTAGCGGCTCGCTAAAAACTGAGTCATACTGGGACTTTAGTAACTCACTCATTTCCTTGCTGTCATCTGTGTAGGACCCATCCCGTTTAAGTAGGGGCCCAATACTGGATGTTGTTCTCGACTTTGATTTGGCATAAGAAAAGAAATAATTTGGGTTTTTTTTCAATTTCATTTATGGCTATTAGTTCTTCCCGTGTTTCTTGATTCCTGTAAGATTCCTTTAGTTTTAGTTTGATGTTCGCTATTTCTCTGACCAGTGTCTCCCTACGTATTTCAGTTATATTGGCCTCCTGTAGCCCCCTCTGTTATTCTTTGCCTTCGCCTGTATAGGGAGCGCCTTTCTCTTTCTAGTTTACATCTCCTTTTCCTTAAGGGAATTTGCCTTGAGCAAACCTCAAGTGCCACAGAGTTAATTTGTTCTAGACATAGGTTAGGATTCGTGTTGCTTAGGCTATTTTCCCAGTTTATATCATTTAGAACTTGGTTTACTTGGTCCCACTTTGTTTTTGTTATTGAAGTTGAATTTGGTGAAGGCTCTTTCGTGACTGATCACATTTTGTCGGTCTGGGGCTCCCCGCATACATGTCTGGACCTTTATTATGTTGTGATCTGAGTATGTTGTTTTTGATATGATGACATTTCCTATAAGATCATCATTGTTAGTGAAGATGAGGTCCAGCGTATTCTCCAATCTTGTAGGCTCTATTATTTGCTGGTTTAAGGTGAATTTGAAGCAGAGATTTAAAAGCTCGTGTGTGTGCGAGTTTTCATCTGAGCTGCCTCCTGGTGTTATCTCTGCTACCACATTATTTACAATATTCCTCCATTTTAGGTGGCTTAGGTTGAAATCCCCCAGGAGCAAGATGTTGGGGGCAGGAGCTGGAAGGTCTTCCAGACAGTGGTCAATTTTCAGAAGCTGTTCCTGGAATTGTTGGGACGTTGCATCCGGAGGCTTGTATACAACCACGATGACCAGGTTTTGATTCTTGATCTTTACTGCTAAAACTTCAACTACATCATTTGAGGCATTTAGTAGTTCTGAACATATAAGTGACTCTGTGATACAGAACAATAAGAGAAAACACCGTAAGTGTCCGGGGCCCAAGACTGTTCAACAGCTTCCCACCAGCTATAAGGGAAATTACCAATAGACCCCTGCTGCCTTTAAGAGGGAGCTGGACAAATACTTAGTCGGTGCCGGATAAGCCGGGCTGTGCTTCGTACGTTGGACTACGTGCGGCCTGCAGAAACAGCCTGGTTGATCAGGCCCTGATCTACTGGGAGGACTGGTCGTGGACCGGGCCGCGGGGTCGTTGACCCCCGGAATATCTTCCAGGTAGATTCTGAAGAGAAGTTGCAGAGGCTGGTGAATAAGTTTGGTAAGGTACGTAAAAGAAGGAAATTAAAATTGAATATAGGAAAGAGTAAGGTGATGAGGATAATAAAAATAAAATAAGAAACGAAAGATTGGATATCAGATTGAAGGGAGAAAGTATGTAGGAGGTGAATGTATTCAGATATTTGGGAGTGAATGTGTCAGCGGATGGGTCTATGAAAGATGAGGTGAATCATAGGATTGATGAGGTGAATCATAGGATTGATGAGGGAAAAAAGGTGAGTGGTGCACTGAGGAGTCTGTAGAGACAAAGAACTTTATCTATGGAAGCAAAGAGGGGAATGCATGAGAGTATAGTTAAACCAACACTCTTATATGGGTGTGAAGCATGGGTGGTGAATGTTGCAACAAGGAGAAGGCTGGAGGCAGTGGAGATGTTGTGTCTGAGAGCAATGTGTAGGGTAAATATAATGCAGGGAATCCGTAGTTTGGAGATTAGGAGGTCCAGGATTAACAAAACTATTATCCAGAAGGCTGAGGAGGGGTTGTTGAGGTGGTTTGGACATGTAGAGGGGATGGAACAAAATAGAATGACTTCGAGAGTGTATAAATCTGTAGTGGAAGGAGGTTGGGGTTGGGGTCGGCCTAGGAGAGGTTGGAGGGATGGGGTACAGGTTTTGTGTGTGAGGGGCTTGGACTTCCAGCAAGCATGCTTGAGCATGTTAGATAGGAGCGAATGGAGACAAATGGTTTTTAGGATTTGAAATGCTGTTGGAGTGTGAGGAAGGTAACATTTATGAAGGGATTCAGGGAAACTGGCAGGCCGGATTTGAGTCCTGGAGATGGGAAGTACAGTGCCGGCACTCTGAAGGAGGGCTCTTAATGTTGCAGTTTTATAACTGTAATGTAAGCACACCTCTGGCAAGACAGTGATGGAACAAATGATGATGAAAGTTTTTCTTTTCCTGGCCGCCCTGCGTTGGTGGAAAGCAGTCGATGTGTTAATAAAAATAAATGACTTCCAAACAAAGAAATAAGGACATCAACCTTCCAATGGGATAAATGACTGAGTTACAAAGACAAGGAAAAGCCAAATCGTACCTGAAGCTGTTGTACAGCCACATCAGGAGGAAAACAACAGTCAAGGACCAGGTGATCAGGCTGAGTAAGGAAGGAGGGGAGATTACAAGAAACGACAACGAAGTATGTGAGGAGCTCAACATGAGATTCAAAGAAGTGTTGGACACAATACATGCAACCCGGGGAAAAAATGAAGAGGCTGCTAAGCGAGCTAGATACCTCAAAGGTGATGGGTCCTGAGAGAGGGAGCAGAGGTCCTCTTTGTACCACTAACAACAACAAACTTCCACACATCAATCGAAACCGGGTAACTACCAAAGGTATGGAAGACAACAAATGTAGATCCAGTCTTTTAAACAAAGGAGACACACGAAGCATTAAACTAAAGATCAGTGTCATTGACATGTATAGTATGCAAACTCATGGAGAAGATTATCAGGAGAAGAGTGGTGGAGCACCTAGAAAGGAATGAGCCCATCAACGACAACCAGCACTGTTTCAGGGACGGGAAGTCCTCTGTCACAAACCTACTGGAGTTCTATAACAGGGTGACAGCAGTAAGACAAGAGAGAGAGGGGTGGGTAGATTGCGTTTTCTTGGATTGTAAGAAGGTAGTGATAACAGGGAAGGTACTGCAGTGAATCAGGGAATACCTGTCAGGAAGACATCAGCGAGTCATGGTACGTGATGGGGTGTCAGAATGGGCGAATGTGACGAGCGGGGTTCCACAGTGGTCAGCCCTAGAACCGGTGCTGTTTCTGGTATATGTGAACGACATGATGGAAGGAATAGACTCCGAAGTGTCCCTGTTTGCAGACGATGTGAAGTTAATGAGAAGAATTCAATCGGAGGAGGGCCAGGCAGGACGACAAAGGGATCTGGAGAGGCTGCAAGCCTGGTCCAGAAACTGGCTTTTGGAAGTCAACCCCACCAAGTGCAAAGTCGTGAAGATTGGGTAAGGGCAAAGAAGACCGCAGACGGAGTACAGTCTAGGGGGCCAGAAACTACAAACCTCTCTCAAGGAAAAGGATCTTGGGGTGAGAATAATACCGAGCACATCTGAGGCGCACATCAACCAAATAACTGTTGCAGCATACGGGCGACTAGCAAACCTAAGAATAGCATTCTGACAATGTTCAGGACCTTGTACACCGTGTATGTCAGGCCCATATTGGAGTATGCAGCACCAGTTTGGAACCCACACCTAGCCAAGCACGTAAGGAAATTAGAGAAAGTGCAAAGGTTTGCAACGTAACTAGTCTCGGAGAAAAAGGGCATCTCCTGTGAGGAATGGTTAAGGGAAATCGAACTGACGACACTGGAGGACAGGAGAGATAGGGGGGATATGATAACGACATATAAAATACTGAGAGGAATCAATAAGGTGGACAGAGACAGGATGTTCTAGAGATGGGACACAGCAACAAGGGGTCACAATTGGAAGTTGAAGACTCAGATGAGTGACAGGGATGTTAGGAAGTATTTCTTCAGTCACAGAGTTGTCAGGAAGTGGAATTGTCTGGATAGTGATGTAGTGGAGGCAGGATCCATACATAGCTTTAAGAAGAGGTATGATTAAAGCTCATGGAGCATGGAGAGTAACATAGTAGCGACCAGTGAAGAAGCGGGGCCAGGAGCTGTGAATAGACCCTTGCAACCACAAGTAGGTGAGTACAACTAGGTGATTCCATAAATTACAGTTAAATAAATTATCATACATAGCAGCATATGTGTAGATTAACCAGGATAACCCAAAGAAGTCAGACAAATTGACTTATGATAATAATAATATCTTTATTTACAACAAGTACATGTACAAGGTATAGAGTCCTAGTTGACATCAATGACATACTATTTTACACAAAGCCACTTGTTATTAGGTCAGTTTTGTCCCTGGATGCGACCCACACCAGTCGACTGACTCCCAGGTACCCATTTTACTGGTGGGTAAACATAGACGACCGGTGTAAAGAAACACGTCCAATGTTTGTACCCTCGCTGGGAATCGAACCCAGACCCTTTCAATCCGTTCATTGCACCATGTAACAAAATTTCACTTTTGTTGTGTTCCTGGGAAATAAACATCATTTGCTGTTGTGGTCAGGACACTTATGGAACACTTTTAAGAAAGACTGATGTAAAACTATTATGGTCCAGGGTTTTGGTTGGCAAATATAAAACAAGGGATCACAAACTAACATTCAGTTCGGCTCTGGCTGCCTGAGAAGACACATCAGAAGAAGCATCAAGAGGTTGCAATCATTCTCCAGATGCATTCTGCTACATATGTGGTCAATTTATTAAGACAAGAACAAAGAAGTTCTCTGTAACAGCATCTAAAAAAATGTGTGAAGTTTACAAAGCATATGTTGGTATGCCAGTTGTGGACCAAGACAAGACCTGGGCACCTCATGTTGCTTGTGAACATTGTAAGACAAGACCTGGGCACCTCATGTTGCTTGTGAACATTGTAAGACAAGACCTGGGCACCTCATGTTGCTTGTGAACATTGTAAGACAAGACCTGGGCACCTCATGTTGCTTGTGAACATTGTAAGACAAGACCTGGGCACCTCATGTTGCTTGTGAACATTGTAAGACAAGACCTGGGCGCCTCATGTTGCTTGTGAACATTGTAAGACAAGACCTGGGCGCCTCATGTTGCTTGTGAACATTGTAAGAAAACATTGGAAGGTAAGAAAGTCATTAGTTATATGAAGGTAAAATCTTGAATAGGAACATTTTTTAAATGAAATATATGTAACAGAAACTAATTCTCTTGTTCTTTTACAGGACGGTATAGAGGAGAAAAAAAGAGCCATGAAGTTTGTTGTTCCTAGAATATGGCGTCAACCCTTTGATCACTCCACCAACTGCTACTTCTGCCTGGTGGATCCTTCCAAACACCGAACTGGGAAAAATGCTCCTGCTATTTGTTATCCAGACCTTCCCTCTTCTACTGCACCAGTACCACACAGTGCTGATCTTCCTGTACCTACACCTCCAGAAAGAAGTCAACCGTCAGAAGAAGAAATGAGCAAATCAGAAAATAAAGAGCACAGTGAACAAGACTATGATGTCACAGATGCAGCTGTTGGGAGGAATCCTTACTACCCAAACCAAACACACCTCAATGACCTTATCAGAGATCTTGGTTCGACAAAGTCAAATGCTGAGCTTTTGATTTCAAGGCTCAAGGAGTGGGACTTGGTGGATGAAAGTGTGCAAGTGACAAGCCAAAGAAAACGTCACCAACATTTCTCAAGCTTCTTCACTAATGAAGACAGGTTGTGCTACTGTAATGATGTATCAGACCTGTTTGATGCAATTGGAAATGCATGCAATTTAGATGAGTGCAGACTCTTTATTGACAGCTCCTCCAGAAGCCTAAAAGTTATACTTCTACACAATGGGAACAAGTATCCATCTCTTCCCTTGGCTCATTCATTGGATCTTAAGGAGGACTACAACAGTGTTAAACTTCTACTAGAAGCTTTGAACTATGATAGGTATGGCTGGGAGGTTATTGGAGACTTCAAAATGGAGGCATTTTTGATGGGACTCCAAGGAGGTTTTACAAAGTTTCCCTGTTATCTGTGTCATTGGGATAATAGAGACAGAGCAGCACATTACTAGAGGAAGCACTGGCCTCAAAGGACTGAGTTCTCAATAGGAAGACATAATATCAAACATAAACCATTGGTGAATCCTCAAAAGGTTCTGTTTCCTCCATTACACATCAAACTAGGACTAATGAAACAGTTTGTAGCAGCTCTTGACAAGGAGTCTGCAGCCTTCAAGTATCTTCAAGACTTCTTTCCCAAGCTATCAGAGGCAAAGGTGAAGGCTGACATCTTCACTGGACCACAAGTCAGGAAAATCCTGGAGTGCTCAGAATTTCCAAAGAATCTCACAGAGAAGGAAAAGGAAGCCTGGGAGAGTTTTGTTGATGTAGCACAGGGCTTTCTGGGCAACAACAAGGCTGACAATTATGTGGAACTTGTTGAGACCTTGGTAAAAAGCTATGGTCAGATGGGCTGTAGGATGTCCCTTAAGGTCCATATCCTTGACGCTCATCTTGACAATTTCAAGGAGAATATGTGAGCATACTCAGAGGAGCAAGGGCAGCGCTGTCACCAAGATATAATGGACTTTGAACACAGATATCAGGGATCTTATAATGAAAACAAGATGGGAGACAACATTTGGGGCTTAAACGGTAAAGTGATTTATTGTATGCTCGCAAATCTAGAAAAACTGCTCATTTTTAAATTTTTAAATATGTTTCAGAAAGTTTCAAATAAAATTTGTGTAAATTTTATTTTATGTAAATTTTATTTATTTTATTATGAGTTTTTGTTTTGCATCCAAAACTAGCAATAATATTGAAAATTAGCCATTTTTTGTCAGAAATTCATCCTGTAAGCCACAAAAGCAAAGTTTAAAAGGAATAATGGGCATTTTCTATTTTTTTGCAATAAAAGAAGTTGGAAAATAACACTTACTGGCCAGGAACAAAAATTACGTTATATAGTGATAAAGCTTCTTCTATAAATAGGTTAATAACATGTTTCCGAGATATTCGAGGAATACACAGCCAAACATATTTGGAAGCAAATATTTTTTTGTGAGGGAAATTGTTTGTTGTTATAGATTCGCTGGTACTCTCCCGGCCCGGGTCTTTTCCAGATGGTGACCCTGCCTTGACTCCCTGTCGTGGGAATGTCTGAGACCTATCTCTCCCATGGGAGGAGGTACAAGTACCCCCTCATCGTCTGGGACCAATTGTCCCCAGGCCTAGCCACGTTCACCGCCCTCACGGGGCTCGTAGGGAGAAGCTAGGCCTCTCTAGTCTACCATCTTCCCCGCCCCATGGAGGCTAGGGAATGGCAGTCGTACGAGCTGCAGATGGTAGCAAGCTCCAGCTTTGGCACCTACCCTGCCCTATAATGGCTGGGCATGGTGTCTCCCTTCCCTGAGAGAGAAAGAGAATCACATTGTTTATGACGAGTGTTGGTATGCGAAAAGAGGGTTTTTCTAAAGTTATCCCGGTGAAACTCTCATTTTCTCTATTGTTAATGAACGAGAAAAAACGTAAAATTATAATTTTATGGTACACTGCTGTAATTCACCACTTCTGAACGCTCCTCGGAATGTTTATGTTATTTATGTCTAATATCATTT
>WNWK01051543.1:0-12457 GCA_009830355.1 Cherax destructor
CCCCTCACCCACAAAAGCTGGGTGGCTAATGTTCTTCATCCTCAGGCACCAACGCTCTCCCATTCATTCTTACCACTGCGCCATTCCATCATGGTGCCTAGAACCTCATATTTTGTGTTTTCTCAAGCGCAAATGTGACCTGATCGTTTCCCAGGTTGATATAGCTCTTTGCTATGATTGATGACGACGCTTGCATTTCCCACTCTTGGATAAGTAAATGTCTTCGCATGAGGTATTGGGATGTATGAAGAAGGTCATTGAGTAGACATTCCATAACAATGGCCACCACTTCCCTGGGAACACACCCAATAGAGTATCTTTTGACTTTGTCCCGTTGGAATACTCTTAGAATTCCTATGTAGAAGTTGTGCCAAGAGTCCCTGGTGCCAACTCGGTCGGAGCACCAGCAATGTCATCTTCTAATCAACAACCTGGATTCATCCAGCGCTGGTAACATTTACCTAAAAAAAAATTACGCTAGTGTAATTAGATAGATGAGTTCCTAAGTTCGGTTTGGTCCAAAAATAAAACATTTAATATTTGTCAATAAAAAAAATGTTCAATCTGAAAAAAAATTTTTTGAAAATAATCTTTCATGAATTTCGGCCTATACGTCGGCTTATTGGCCGACATTATATATATATATATATATATATATATATATATATATATAGGGTGTGAGGAAAAAGTAGTCTAATTATGGGTTAAGGTTGTTAGTCTGCCGGCGGTCATTCAGGGTTTTCGGGGGGTGCCCCCCCCTTTTCTTTACCCGGGCAGTCAGAACCCCCCCCTTTTCCCCTGGGGTAGTGCTCCTGAGGAATAAATTGTGGGGAATTAAATTTCCCAAAGTAATTCTCCTACAAGGGTAAACTTGTTTTTTTTTTTTCTTAGTGTTATGTTTACTTACTTTTGTGGTAATTTTTTTTCTCTTTATCATCTGTCCTGGCCTGGTCACTGGTGCGATTTTGAAGGAGCTGATTACTCTCTGTTGGTTTTTTCTCTCTTCCCTTAAAATCTTACGTCCTCGACCAATGGCATACGAAATTGTTAACTACCCGGATAACCATCCTACATCTGTCTACATCAGAGGCTCAACCTGGGCTTTTTCTCCTATCTCCATCCTGCCAGAACCACAAAGGCCTATTTTTTATATTTTATTAAAAACTTAAAAGTCTTAATTTATTTCATATCCGAGTCTTTATTTTTTTTTTATTTTTCCATTTTTTTGTTCAGGTGGAAGGGTTCCTCTGACAATGGGGAAGTGGAAAAAGAATCTTTCCTCCAAGCCATGCGTGTGTATGGGCGCTAAGATGCCGGGGTGGGCTAGTAACCCCTTCTGTACAAATCTCTAAAAAACAAAGAAAAACTTTAAAATTGGGGTGTCTGAATGTGCGTGGATTAGTGCGGATGTAAGAAGATGATTGCCGATGTTATGAATGAAAAGTTGGATGTCCTGGCCTAAAGCAAAACAAAGCTAAAGGGGGGTAGGCGAGTTTCAGTGGGGAGAAATAAATGGGATTAAGTCAGGAGTATCTGAGAAGTTAGAGCTAAGGAAGGGGTACAATAATGTTGAAGGATCAGTTATGGAAAAAAGGAATATAAATGTGTAAATTCAAGGATTATGTGGTTTAAAAAATAAGGGTCGGATGCGAAAAGTGGGTCTTAAAAACGGTGCACCTGGAGAAGAGAGGAGTGAGAGAATTTTGGGAGATGTTAAGCGAATGTATAGGAACTTTTGAACCAAAAAAGAAGAAATTTGGGTGGTGGGGACCTAAACTAAAGTGGGAGAAACATGCAGAAGGTGTGTAGGTAGTTTGGGGTGCCAGGTGTAAATGATAATGGGACCCCGTTGCTTTGTATAGAAAGGGGTTTAGTTATATAATACATATTTTAAGAAAAAGGGATAAATAAGTATACAAGATATGATTTAGGGCTAATGAATAGTTTTTGGACTATGTATTGGTAGATAAGACTGTTAGAACTTCAGGATGTACATGTTTATAGAGGGGCTACAGATATATCAGATCACTTTTTAGTTTGCTATGGGGTAAAAAGGGAGATGGGATACAAGGAAAATAAATCAGTAAGTAAAGGGGGTGAAGGTTTATAAACTAAAAAGGAGGCAGTTGGGTAGATATAAACAACTATTGGAGGATAGATGGGCTAGTGAGTTGTAGGCAATGGGGTCGAAAATTATGGGTTAGATTTAAAAATGTAGTGTTAGGTGTTCAGCAAAGTTTGTGGTTACAGGCGAGTGGGTGCAGGAGGGGGGGAGGGGGGCGATTGGTGGAAATGATGTAAAGTAGTAAGGGAGAAAAGTTGCATATGAGAGGTTTTTACAAAGTAGAATGATACAAGGAGGGAAGAGTTATGGAGGAAAAAAGAGGTTAAAGGTGGTGAAGCAATGTAAAAAAGAGGCAGATGAGAGAGTGGGTGAGATGTTATCAGCAAATTTTGTTGAAATAGAAAAAGTTTTGGAATGAGATTAATAAGTTGAGAAGCCTGAGAACAAATGGTTTGACAGTTAAAAATAGGAAGAGGATTATTAAATGGAAGTTAGAGGTATCGGAAGATGGAAGAATATTTTGAGGATTTGTTAAATGTTGATGAAGACAGGGGAAACTGTGTTTCGTGTGGGACAAGGAGGAATAACATCTTGTAGGAGTGTGGAAAAGGCCAGTTGTGGGTGGAGGGAAGTTCGTGAGGCAGTGGGTAGAATGAAAGGGTAAGGCAGCTGGGATTGATGGGATAAAGATAGAAATGTTAAAAGCAGGTGGGGATATAATTTTGGAGTGGTTGGTGCTTTATTTAAAAATGTATGGAAGGGTAAGGTACCAAGGGTTGGAGAAGTGTTTGTTCCTTTGTATAAAGGCAAAGGGGACAAAAAATAAAAATATGGGAATAAGTCTTTAGTGTACCTGGTAAAGTGTATGGTAAGTTTTTGAAAAATTAAAGTAAAACAGGCAGGATGCAGATGCAAGGGGGCTTTAGGAAGGTAGGGGTGTGAGCCAAGTGTTTACAGTGAAACATATAGGAACAGTATTTGGATAAGGTAAAGATGTTTTGTGGCATTTATGGATTTGGAAAAGGCGTATGATAGGGGAATGGGGGGCAATGTGGCAGATGTTGCAGGTGTATGGAATAGGAGGAAGGTTACTGAAAGCAGTGAAGAGTTTTTATGAGGATAGTGAGGCTCAGGTTAGAGTGTGTAGGAGGAAGGGACTATTTCCCAGTAAAAGTGGGCCTTGCAAGGATGTGTGATGTCCCGTGGTTGTTCAATATATTTATAGATGGGGTTTAAGAAGTGAATCGGGTCTTGGCAAGAGGTGTTGGGCTAAAAGATAAAAGCAAATACAAAGTGGGGGTTTAAGTTGCTTTTGCTGATGACACCTTGCGGGAATTCTGAAGAGAAGCTGCAGAGGTTGGTGGATAATTTGGTAGGGTGTGTAAAAGAAGAAAAGAAATGAATATAGGAAAGAGTAAGGTGATGAGGGGATAAAAAAAAGAATAGGTGACGAAAATTGGATATCAGATTGGAGGGAGAGAGTATGGAGGAGGTGAATGTATTCAGATATTTGGGAGTGGACATGGGCGGATGGGTCTTGAAGGAAGGGTGAATCTAGAATTATGAGGAAAGGGTGATGGAGCCTTCGGGTCTGTGGAACAAAGAACCTTGTCCATGGAAGTAAAAAGAAATGTGGGTATAGTTATCCAACGCTCTTATATGGGTGTGAAGCATGGGTGATGAATTTACGAGGAGAAGGCTGGAGGCGTGGAGATGTCATGTCTGAGGTCAATGTGTGGTTGAATATAATGCAGAAATTGGAGTTTGGAAATTAGGAGGAGTGGGATTACCAAAACATTGTTCAGAACGAGGAGGGGTTGTTGGTGGTTTGGACATGTAGAAAATGGAACGAGGAATGACTTGAGTGTATAAATCTGGTGGAGGAAGGCGGAGGGGGGTCCCTAGGAAGGTTGGAGGGGGTAAAGGAAGTTTTTTGCGAGGGCTTGGACTTCCACAAGCATGTGTGAAGCGTATTTGAAGGGTAATAGGCATATGGTTTTAATACTTGACGTGCTGTTGGAGTGTGAGCAAGTAACATTTATGAAGGTTCGGGGAAACGGCAGGCGGACGATTCTGGAGATGGAATCAGTGCGGCACTCTAAAAGGGGGGTGTTAATGTTGCGTTTTATAACTGTAGTGTAAAAAGCACCCTTCTGGCAAAGTGATGGTGAATGATGATAAAGTTTTTCTTTTTCGGGCCACCCTCCTTGGTGGGATCGCCGATGTGTTAACAAAAAAAAAAAAAATAATATATATATATATATGCATGCTAGGAATTCGCAAAAGCAGGCAAAATATTCACAAACACTGATCTCTGGCCGACGGAGACTCGAACCTACGAACCTCATGACAAGGTCCAGTGCTTTGCCACCGTACCACACTGGACCAAACCTTGGCATCAAGCTCAGAACGTTGATCCAAGGCAGCCAGCTTTCAGGCAGGAGGCTTACAATTTTTTCATCTCATCCCCTGCATGCATCGACACAACTAGAGATTTTTACAATGCTAGGAATTCGCAAGAGCAGGGAAATATTCACAAACACTGTAAGCCCCTGCCTGAAAGCTGGCTGCCTTGGATCAACGTCACGTGACTGGATGCCAAGATTGGTCCAGTCGGCGGACGCAAACACGTACCTTGTCATGAGTTCTGGTTCAGTCTCCTCAGCCAGAATCAGTGTTTGTGAAAATAATATATATATATTTTTTTTTTTTTTTTTTTTTTTTTTTTTTTTTATATATATATATATATATATAAAGTGGGCATAACTCCACGTGATCCTTAAACCACTTAACTACAGATGCTCCAGAACGTTATGCTTTCTCTTGAAGGTGGAAATAAACCTTAAAATAGGGTCCAACCCTTTCCTTCAAAGGCCCAGGTGGAAATGTTGGGGTTTTTTTGACATGGAGAATGTACAGATAACCTTCACAGCATATATAATTACGATAAAGCACCTAAATTACTGGGAACAGTTGAAGGCCCTTGATTTGTATTCTCTGGAACGCAGGAGAAAAGATACATGATAATATACATGAAAAATCCTAGAGGTTAGTATCATTCCCTACAAAACAAAAGACTCGGCAGGAGATGCAACATTTCCTCAATGAAAAGCAGAGGCGTCACGAAAACACCGAGAAGAAAGAAAAAAGTGTCAGGGCCCAAGACTGTTCAACTGTCTCCCAGCATACATAAGGGGATTTCCAACAGCCCTGTCTGTCTTCAAAAGGCACTGGACAGGCACCTAAGTCAGTACCTGATCAGCCGGGCTGTAGTGGTTACGTCGCTTTACGTGCGGCCAGCAGTAACACCTGGTTGTCAGCCTGATCCACCCACGAGGCCTGGTCTCAGACCGGGCCGCGGGCGTTGACCCCGAAACCCTCTCTGGTATATTCCAGGTAGCCTGATTGCAAGCCATGTTTCTTCCCCAGCACTGGGAGCACCAGTGAGCCTCAGGTATGGTTTTCAGCTATATCAATCTCCTTTATGTTTTTGTTTGCATGTACCTCCGCTTGTTTGTGCGCACTGCACTGATATACCATCGCTTGTGTAGTCAGAACATACAGGAGGAAATCAAATACCTGGAAACCATGCGTAAGGCTCACGTATTCCACTAGGAAAAAAACAAGGTTTGTAACCAGGCTACCTAGCGTTTCGAGGCATATGTAGCTGAGTGGTCTAAGGCGTCACACAGAGAACTAAGTCACACTTGTAATTCGTCCAAACGTAGTTTCGGATCCTGCTGACTGCGATCTTTCACTTTATATAATACAACCCTCAAACAGACCCAGATTCGGCTATTTTACTATTTTGTTTTTTCCCCAAAAACCACACTACAGACAAAAGTCGATCATTCTGTCATTTTCTCAATTTCAACAATTTTATATTTCAAAACTGTCAGAGCAAAAGCCATGATCATATCCGTCATAAAGTGACCTTCCTTCTCTTTATTAGTCACGTCATCAAGCCTCTCTGTGCCACAGTTCCTCTCCATTGTGAATACTTTTACATCACCTAAAATCAGGTTTTCTCTAATTTTCGTCTACTAAGCCTGAACAAACATTCCAATGTTACTATTGTTCTAGAATTTTTTTAAAAAAAACACATTTCAAGGGTTGTTAAAAGTCCCAGTAAAATAACCCCCAGACAAAACCCTGTTATCCTGGTTTGATACCTTTTTTTGGGTCACTTCTGATGATGAAACTGTCCCAACCCTAAATTTTTTAAATAGTATGTTTTCCCGGAATCACCATTAGAAAAATAAAAAACACCCAATCAACCCTCCAAAACCAGCCAGAAGTCGCTAAATTAGCCATCATTCCCCCCCAGCCCCGTGAAAAAAGGGTGTGCTACTCGGTCTCGGGCCCCTGGTGGGAACTTGAGCAACTTTATTTTCACTGTCATGGCGGGGTGGGCGGCCCATAAACACCGTCTGCATAGACATGGTTACAGGAGTAATTCAACCTGCTGTGGCGGCTACAAGTAAACCTACTATTCTTCGTGATATATAAACATTGATATGGGGGAACTGTAGGGAGTGGCACTAAATGGAATGAACAGGATTTTTGTGAGTTTTTCGCTGCAGCATATGAGACTTGGTAGAGCGACATCAGGACCGTCTCCGGTAAATGCGACTTTGCAGGTGCGATTAAGGTTTCTCGCACCTACACAGGGGAAAAGGTAAAATTGCCTTTGAGGGCGGATCAAATGGATGTGGGCGTGTCTTCAGAGTATGGGACAGTACACCCCAAACGCGGGAAAAATAGTGTGGGCCCCATGGAGGGACTTCCTGAGGATCCTTCACCAAAATGTCTTTAAAGGCCCTTTCCTTTACATCATTATGGCTAAAGTTTCTCCAAGTTCGTGACTTAGGGACGGAGGCGTGTGGGATTGAGATTACGCAGGCGGTTGTTTGCGGGGGTGCTAAACGAACCGCTAAAACGCTCCGACAGAACCACGGGAAAGTAGGGGGCGGCTGGTGAGGGACAGCAGAAAAAGGCCAGGACAGTGAAATAGTGGAGGTGTGGCAGAACCGTCCCCCCATCAACCTACTTTGGGAAGAGAGGTGAATAAAAGGAGGTTGAGAATAGTAGGGAAGGCATGGATGTGCCTCTGGGGGAAGGGATTCAGGGATTACTGGATGATCCATTACAGGTGTTGCATGTTGGGGATGGGGCTTTGGTGGGGGAAAACACGGTTGGATTGCTCGGGCAGGAAGTCCGAGTAGCAGCATTTGGGGCGTGAGTGCGTCAATGTGGAGGTCAAGTGATAGTGGGGACATGATGGAGGTGGGGGCGGGGCGGAAACTCTGGCACGGGCGAAATCTGATGATATCTTTACACCCCCGGCCCAAGGGTCCGGGAAACCTTTTGGGGGGTGAAGGGGAAAAGGGGGGAGTTGGCAGAGATGATGGGAAAGGGTGTTGCTATGGGCAGCAAAAGTTGGCAAGGGGGGGGTAAAGGCAGGATAATGTCCAAATCTGTGCAGGGTCGAAAAGGGAAACCCACTCATTTATATTCCCGTGTCTAACTATTTAAAGTTAATGGGTTGGGCAGAGGTCAACGACGGTGGGTAGGGGGAACTTTGAGACGGGATGGTGTGCAAGTGGGGTTCCTACAGGAGCACAATTATAGATGTGGGCGTGAATTATGTTGCGGGATTGGGTGTATGCAGGGTCTTCAGGGGAAATTTAAAGGGGTGTGGGTTTAGCCCTCAAGCCCCCTTTTTTCTCGAGCGTGGGAGGAGAGTGGGGGGGAGGGTGGAAAGGGGGGAGGGGATTGGGGGGGGGAAGGTTTGTTTGTAGGGGGGTTTTTATCCCGGGAGCTTCTCGAAAGTGAAAAAGATTTTTTTAAAAAATTACATGGTGGGGGCATTGGGGGGTTTTCCCGGGGGTGGCAATATTGGGAGGATTTTAGTGTAATTAAAAAAAGGGTTGGAACCTAGGGGAGCGGGGGTGGTTGGGGGCCAGGGGTTTATTAGTAGTGCAGGTTTAGGGCGTGTGGGGGGGGGGATTTTGTAGTATCTTTTGTCAAAGGGGGATATGCGGGGCGTTTGGGTGGGTTTTTGACGGGGGGGGGGAGGAGGGGGCAGCTTTTGATGTGGGATTCTCGGGCCATAGGGTTTCTGGCAATGTGAGTTGGAAAAGGGGGTTAGGTTATCAAATTTTTTGGAACTGAATTGATTATTGCTGGGATGGGTAGGGGGATGATTTTAGGAGGTGGTGGGGGCATTGTGGGAACAAGGGAGGATAATTGATTTGGTGGAATGGTGGGGGGGAGCTGTGCGAAAAAAGGAATTGGGGAATATTTTCAGAAGCTGGGGGGAGAGGAGGTGTGCTGGGGTATGGTCTAAAAAGTATCTTGAGGGTTGTTGCAAGGTTGTTAGGCGTGGAAGGGGCAGGTGATGGATGAGATTCGGGGTTTGAAAAAAAAAAGCGAATTTAAAATGAGAGTTTGGCGTGCAAGGGGGCGGTATGGATGATGTTTATGGGGGAAGACCACCGCGGTCGTTTGGGCAGGTGAGAGGGCCCGAAGGCTATGCATAACTACCTGGATGTGGAGGAGGATTTTGGGAAAGGGTTAAGGGGGCACTTTACGGACGACTGGGGGCGATGGGGGTTTTCATGGATAAGTGGTTTGGGGGGTATTTGCGGACAGGGTGGGGGCAGGGGTGAAGGTGAGATTGTGGGAGGGGGGTGGTAGGGGGTTTTGGGGGGGCAAAGGCAGGTTGTGTCTGGAGGAGAAATAACAAAAGGGGGAGGTGTGGGGGGCGGTGAAAGGAATGAGTAGGGGGAAAGGGGCCTGGTATGGATGGTATGGGGAATGAATTTTATAGGGTACATTGGGATGTGTTGAAGGAATGTATGGTGGCCTTGATGTTTTATGAAGAGTAGGTGTAGAATGGGGAGGGAGCAGGGCATGGGGGTGGTAGTATTAGTTAAGAAAGTAATCAGGGAACATGGTGCAGAATTATAGACCTCTGGTAATGATAAATCAGATTATAAAATCTTTGCGAAGGTTTTGGGGAACAGATTGAAGAGAGTATTGCAGAAGGTGATGCGGAAGGACAACGTGGATACCAGGTGAGTGTATATTGAGGGACATGAACGCATCAAAGGATTTATAGAGGGCTGGGGAGGAGTATTGCGTTGGACTGGAAGGGCATATATAGTGTGGAGAGAAAGATGCTGTACGATCATGAAAACAGGGGTTTGGTGAGGAGGTAGTTAGGTGGGTAGGAGCGGTGTATTCGGGGCTACTGTGCGTGTGCAGGTGAATGGGAAACTGGGAAGGGTGGTACGAATGGATAGGGGTTTGGACAGGGATGTCCATTATCCCAGATATGTTCGCGTGCATGCAAGATCCCTTTTATAGGATGATTGTGAAGAATGTGGGGTGGGTGGGATACAGGTAGGGAGGAGGAAATGATATAGTAGGTCGTGGACGATACCACGGTGCTGGTGAGAATGGAAGAGGGATTGAAGATTATTGAGGGCTCTAAGGGTGTTTTGTGCAGCTACGGTATGAGAATTAATGGGGGGATCGCGTTTGTTGGAGGTAGGGGCATGGATTGGAGGTAGATTGGCTGAGAGATATGGGTGGATTATTGTGGATAGTCTGAAAATTTGTGGTATTATGTATATGGGTGACAGTATGGAGGCCAGGAGGGTGAACTCTGGGAGGGTGGTGCAACTAGCGCTAGATAGGTTGGCGAGTTGGAGGCGGGGGATCTTTCCTTGCATCAGGGTGATAGCGGTGACGTGCTGATCTACAGTAGCTGTGGCACGTGGCAGTGGTTTACCCTCTGATGCAGGAGATGTGAGAGGGTTGGAGGTGAGGTTTTTAAGTACATTTGGGCTTTCGGTAAACACTGGTTGAGGAAGGAGGTGGTTAGGAAGAGAGTGGAGTTAGGGGTTGGGGGCTTATTTGGGTGGAAAGGAGGTTGATGTGTTTGTTTGGAAACGGTGTATGGTGCGGCTGGGAGGCACTGAGGGCTACCGTGGGGCGGTGGAGCGGGAGGTGCACAGATGTGAGGGTGTATCGTTGGGGATGTGTTGGGATATATTGCGCATTTGGTGATTGTGAGGAGGGTGAAAAAAGTGAAGGCTAGTGTTTTGGGGAGTGCGTGTGGGGAAGGATGGGATTGGAGGGTGGTGAATACCCTATGTATGATTGGGGATTGATCTGGAGGGGTTTGAAGGTATGAGGATTAGGAGCTGGGGATAGGGAATTAATGTATAGGTTTCTCATGGGGTGGTGCAGATAAGGCATTGTTATTCGGATGGGCATTGTTCGAGATGGGTGCTGTAAAAGATGTGGGTTGCAGAAACAGTGATGCATGCTATATATTTTTGTGAGGAACTGGGGTGGTGAGAGAATGGATAGGCAGGGTGTTGAGAAAATAGGGGGTGGGGTATTTCAGTACTGAGGGCTATGAGTATGGATATACGAGGGTGGGTGATAGAGAACGCAGGGGTTTATGGTATTTAATGGTGGATTTCGTTGTGTCTCCTGGAGACTGAGGGGCAAGGGTGGGGAAAGGATTAGAGCTATGGGGGCCTGTATGGGTAAATGCAGGAATCGGGTGGTGTATGGAGTAAATGGGAGTCTGCATTTTCTGATGAGTATAGGAACATGGTTTTGCGGATGTATTGTAGAATGAAGGGGCTTGACGTGGTAGGAGGGTAAGCTCATCCTGGTTAGGTATGATGAGTGAGCGTGGAGTTTTGGATGTGTATTAGGGTGTAGTTCTGGTGGGGAGGTGTGTCTGTTGGGTCATAGTGGGGAGGAGTTTTAATTATCAAAGGTAATTTTAGCGGTTGTGGGGAGATAAGGGGTTTTAGGGTATGTGTGCATGGAGGGTTGGATGACTAATGACCAGGGGGGTGGCTTTTCAAGTGGGGGGAGGTTTTGATTATAGGGTTAATCTTTTGTAAGGGGATTGGTGGGTTTACCTGATGGTTTTCTTGGTCGGAGAGGCATGGGTCTGGAGTATGAGTATGGGGAGCTTCTCTGTTGGATGATGATAGGGAATACAAAATATTAGACTCATGTCCTGTTTTTGTATAATAAGGTACAGGGTTTAGGGCCTGCTTTAGTTTTATGTGTTTGGTAGATATATTTGCATGTGACAAAGATGCACCCTTGTGACAAAGGGTATTGGTTTTGTTTCAAGTGTATTTTGACATTATATATAAGTTATGCTCTTTTATGTATGTCATGTATAAGTATGAAGTCATATAGGGTGCACAGGAATAATTGGATGTCATGTATCTAGTTTGGGTTTTGGCATCTATTGGTGTGGCATTTCATTGATGTACTACATTGTAGTATTATATGTCACAAAATACACGATTTCAGTAGAAAAATAAGTTTATTTGAGCTTAAGTTATTCTGTATCAGCTATAATATGGAGTAAAAATATTTGAAGACAACTGAAATGCAATTAGGTGGAGAATTAACATAGCAGCCACCATGTTTTGTAAAACTTTGTGAGGTGGGATGCATAGTAAGTTTGCAGTCGTCAATATTCTTATACAGTATTACAAGTTTCTTGTTAGTTCATTTGTATTTCATCATTGCACAAGTTGTATTTTAGAAAGAATCGTTTCATATTTGTATACCATTTCTATGTTCATGTATGTTAAGTTTTTTTTAAAAAAAAAAAAAATTGCCTTTTTCCCCCCCTTTAAATAAATTTCTCATTCAATATCGTCCCCAACCCCTAGGACTCCCGTTTATTATTCAAAACATCTCAATCCACTAATCACGATACAAACTTTCTCAATCACATACCCTCCATTTTGAATCGTTCTCAAACAACAAAATCGCGTTCCCCCATTAAAACCGGGGCATTGAAAAACCCTCCATAGAATGGAAGCCGACCAGTCGATGCCCAAAAATAAATTTGGGGATTCTACAGAAGGGTGTCAAATACGAGGGTTTGTTTGGGTAGTTGTTCATAGAGTCTCAGGTCTAATTCATGTTTGTACCCATGACACTGCAAAAACCTTTTTGCAGTTGCTTCCCTGCAAAAGGTTTTTGATCGACGTTACAGTATTTCTTCAAATTCATATGATGGCATAATGTCGTTTTATCACCAAAAATGAAGCTGTCGAAAAGGTATTGAGATTTTTTGAATCCCAAATCTGTTTTACTTTATGCTAAAATCCTTGGGGGCAAAATCCCCGAAAATCTATATTTGAACTCAGATGCACTCGTTAAAGCGGCAGGATTAATATCATTAGTCTTGCACTTTTAAACAAAAAAAAAAAAAAATTTCATCCCTTCGTTCCCCTATTTTTTTCCCAATTTCAAATGATCTCTTGTTATTCTGATGAAGGTACTAGAACATTTTTTTTTAAACTATTCTTTTAAGTCCTTTTGCAGCCTTAT
>WNWK01051544.1:0-12457 GCA_009830355.1 Cherax destructor
AAAAATGTTGTGGAGGAGTAGTAGGAAATTTGGGATGCCAGGGGTAAATATAAATTGGGAACCTTTAACTGAGCTATGTGTAGAAAGAGGTTTGGTAATAAGTAATACATATTTTATGAAAAAGAGGATAAATAAGTATACAAGGTATGATATAGCACGTAATGAAAGAAGTTTGTTAGATTATGTTTTGGCGGATAAAAGGTTGATGGGTATTTAGTTGTAGCTACAGTTAGAGTAAAAGATAGATGGGACAAAAAGAAAATAGCAACAGCAAGTAAGAGAGAGGTAAAAGTGTATAAACTAAGGGAGGAGGAAGTTAGGGTGAGATATAAGCAACTATCGGCAGAAAGGTGGGCTATTGCAAGTATGAATAGTGGGGGGGTTGAAGAGATTTGGGATAGTTTTAAAAATGCAGTATTAGAATGTGGGGCAGAAGTTTGTGGCTGTAGGAGGGTGGGTGCAGGAGGAAAGAGGAGTGAGTGGTGGAATGAAGAAGTAAAGGGTGCGATGAAAGAGAAAAAGGTAGCTTATGAAAGGTTTTTAAAAAACAGAAGTGTTAATAGAAGAGCAGAGTATATGGAGAGTAAAAGAAAGGTGAAGAGAGTGGTGAGAGAGTGCAAAAGGAGAGCAGATGAAAGAGTGGGAGAGGCACTGTCAAGAAATTTTGCTGAAAACAAGAATTTTTTTTGGAGTGATATAAACAAGGTAAGAAAGCCTAGGGAACGAATGGATTTGTCAGTTAAAAACAGAGTAGGGGAGTTAGTAGATGGGGAGCTGGAGGTATTGGGTAGATAGCGGGAATATTTTGAGGAGATTTTAAATGTCGATGAAAAAAGGGAGGCGGTAATTTCATGCACTGCCCTGGGAGGTACAACATCGTTTAGGAGTGAAGAAGAGCAGGATGTGAGTGTGGGGGAAGTGCGTGAGGCATTACGTAGAATGAAAGGGGGTAAAGCAGCTGGAACTGACGGGATCATGAGAGAAATGTTAAAAGCAGGGGATGATATAGTGCTGGAGTGCTTGGTATTTTTGTTTAATAAATGTATGAAAGAGGGGAAGGTACCTAGGGATTGGCAGAGAACCAATCCCCCTTCCCTTTATATAAAGGGAAAGGGGATAAAAGATATTGTAAGAATTATAGGAGAATAAGTTTACTGAGTATACCAGGTAAAGTGAATAGCAGGGTTATTATTGAAAGAATTAGAGGTAAGACAGAGAGTAGGATTGCAGATGAGCAAGGAGGCTTTAGAGTGGGTAGGGGATGTGTAGATCAAGTGTTTACATTTGAGCATATATGTGAACAGTATTTACAGTATTTAGATAAAGGTAGAGAAATTTTCATTGCATTTATAGATTTAGAAAAAGGCATATGATAGAGTGGATAGGGGAGCAATGTGGCAAATGTTGCAAGTGTATGGAATAGATAGTAAGTTACTGAATGCTGTAAAGAGTTTTTATGAGGATAATTAGGCTCAGGTTAGGGTGTGTAGGAGAAAGGGAGATTACTTCCCTGGAAAAGTAGGTCTTAGACAGGACTGTGTAATGTCACCATGGTTGTTTAATATATTTATAGACAGGGTTGTAAAAGAAGGTGTTGGGGAGAGAGGTGGGATTAAATTATGGGGAATCAAATACAAAATGGGATTTGACACAGTTACTTTTTGCTGATGATACTATGCTTATGGGAGATTCTAAAGAAAAGTTGCAAAGGTTAGTTGACGAGTTTGGGAGGGTGTGTAAAGGTAGAAAGTTGAAAGTGAACATAGATAAGAGTAAGGTGATGAAATTATCAAACGATTTAGATAAAGAAAAATTGGATATTTGGATAGTTGGGAGTTGACTTGTCAGCGGATGGGTTTATGAAGAATGAGGTTAACCGTCGAATTGATGAAGGAAAAAAAGGTGAGTGGTGCATTGAGGTATCTGTGGAGACAAAAGACGTTATCCATGGAGGTAAAGAAGGGAATGTACGAAAGTATAGTGGTACCAACACTCTTATATGGGTGTGAAGCAAAGGTTGCAAATGCTGCAGCGAGGAGGCTGCTGGAGGCAGTGGAGATGTCCTGTCTAAGGGCAATGTGTGGAGTAAATAATATGCAGAAAATTCGGAGTGTGGAAATTAGGAGGAGGTGTGGAGTTACTAAAAGTATTTGTCAGAGGGCTGAAGAGGGGTTGTTGAGGTGGTTTGGTCATTTAGAGAGAATGAATCAAAATAGAATGACTTGGAGAGCGTATAAATCTGAAGGAGAAGGAAGGCGGGGTAGGGGTCGTCCTCGAAAAGGTTGGAGGGAGGGGGTAAAGGAGGTTTTGTGGGCGAGGGGCTTGGACTTCCAGCAAACATGTGTGAGCGTTTTAGATAGGAGTGAATGGAGACGAATGGTTTTTGGGACCTGACGAGCTGTTGGAGTGTGAGCAGGGTAATATTTTGTGAAGGGATTCAATTAATTGAATTAGTTGAACTTGAGTCCTGGAAGTGGGAAGTACAATGCCTACATTTTAAAGGAGGGGTCTGGGATAGTGACAGTTGGGAGGGACTATTCTCAGCTGTCGTATCTGAGCGCCTCTGCTAAGACAGTGATTATGTATGAGTGTGGTGAAAGTGTTGAATTATGATGAAATTATTTTTTGGGGGGGATTTTCTTTTTTTTGGGGTCACCCTGCCTCGGTGGGAGACGACCGACTTGTTGAAAAAAAAAAAAAAAAATATATATATATATATATATATATATATATATATATATATATATATATATATATATATATATATATATATATATATATATATATATATAATATATATATATATATAGCAATGAAATCACGAAATAAGTAATTTTGAATCATTTACTTAATTGCGGCAGGGCAGGGCTCGACCCTACTACACATTGTCCCGCCTCAAGAGACAACGCAACATACCATATCACCTTACCACTGAGCCAGCGATCCTACAAAGATCACGCATCCAGCAGAGCTAGATTTTTTTCTCGTGATCCGAGGACACTCGTGACACATCAGGAAACAGACCAGCCAAGGAATTATTGACGAACCTTGTGATCTCTGAAAGCAGTGTCTCTGCAATCTTCCCGATAACTGGGTTATCCATTTCGTTTATATATATATATATATATATATATATTTTTTTTTTTTTTTTTTTTTTTATAAATATAGGATGGGGTCCACCTCTGGTGCAAATTGTGGGACCCATAGCCTCGGAGAAGTGGATAAAAAGGCATCAAGGAAGAATATTTGGATTTCTTCCTGAAGCCGTTTGAATATTCCACTTTCCTACCACCCATCCTATATACACACATACATACATATAAATGCTTTATTAATAGACAGAATACATTTATAAAACACACAAACATGAACATGAATACAATGGTACAATATGTCAAAGATTATGAATCTCCTCCAGCTCCTCCGAAGCCGGACGCGAGCCGAGTATGCAGCATGCGTTTCCCCTCTGGATGGCCACGCTGAGACGCTGGAACATGAACGTGGCTGCCCTTGGGTCCCTGGTGGTGTCGATGAGTCTGGAACCCAGCTCTTTAAGGAAACGTGTTGCATTTTTCCCCACGCTCCCAAGGTCTCCGATCCCACTGGGACAAATTTATACTGTTGGCTTATGTCCCTGTACTTGCCGATCTTGTACTCCTCTCTGTGGTCAGCAGCTCCTCCCTGTCGCCCAACACTGTGATGGATGTAAGTGTCAGCCAGTGTCGACACGCAGGTATAATCCCATGCTAAGAGCTTGCCATTCTTCCAAGGATAGATGGTGATCCCGTCGGGGCGGTTTGCTGGGTTGTGGGCGTTGTTGGCTGCTAGTGATCGAGGCTCTCTCTCGGCTGGGCATCCAGCTGTAGCGAGGGTTCTCTTTATGATGTCGTTGACCTCATTGTGTCTTGCATGCCAACCCTTGGTTTTAGAACAGTTAAGACCATGTAAACCATATTGGTCGGCTTGCGCATCGCCGCAAATACACGTATATTCCGTGTGAATGGGGGCAGCAGGCGCAGAGCCACTGCAATACGAAGGGTCTTAGGGTCCAGGCGTGTTCCCATGGCCGAAATGGGAACTGTTTGGAGGAAGTCCCCAGAGTGATGTGCACTCACGGCTAGGAGACGGGCAGTCTCCTGTCTGATGTTACGGCCCTGAGCATATTGGCAAGTATCTTTTCAACAATGGGGCTGTCCCAGCTTGACTGTTTGTAGGCCTGTTCTTCACTAGGTTTTGGTGTTGGAGCAGCAAGAGTCTCCCATTCAGTGATGGCACTGGTGTAGCTAGGGTCCTGTATTCCTGCTGAATCACTGAGGTTGTATGGAAGAATTTGTTTATTAGCTCATTTGATGCTATGGAAAAGGATAAGAAGGCTGGTAGGGCAATCTGGGAGGATTTGCTGTACTCCCAGCCCCCAAGTCTGACTGGAAGTGAAGCTTGCAACCACTGTCCATCTTCGAGGGAAAGATTCAATACACCTCTAGCATGGTCTTGAGGAGAGAGTCGTATCCTCGAGTTTCGGGCTGTTGAAGCTGGGAACATCTCAGGAAGTATGGAAGTTTTGGGATTGACAGGCACCTGGTGAGTAGGTAGAAGGCATCATGTATCAATGTCTTCATCCTACCTTCCATCGTCCTGAGGTCGGAGATTTTTCCAGGACCAGATCGATGGCATTGGGCCCAAGGGGAGCACCAAGGAGAGTGCTGTTGGCTGGATCGATGGCTCGTGCCCCTGGTAAAACAGCCCTAATGTCCTGGATCATATGTGGATTGGTGGAAACTATCTCACATTTGGTGGGGTTTAAAGATAGGCCCAGGCTACCTACCATATCTTTAATTTTCCTGATGTCTCCCAGGAGAGATTGTGTAGTGCCAGCTAGGGTCCCGTCATCCAAGAACCAGATATTGAGCTCACTGGACAATGCTTCTGTGACATCCTTGATGGCTAGACAGAATAGAAAGGGAGCAAGAGGGTCCCCCTGTTGCACACCCTCACACGAGTCAATTTCATGGTCCCCAAACAAAAGTTTAGAAGCCACACTATAACACGATTCTATGAAGGGATAGAGGGAAGGAAAGTGCCTAGAAACTGCTTGGAGAGCAGCATCCCTTCTGACTGAGTTGAAAGCATTGGCAAAGTCCAATTTGATTAAGGCTTTTCATTGGACATGTTGTTGATGTATACTCGTGCTGCATGGGCAGCTGCTTCACAGCCTTGTTGAACACCAAAACCGAGCTGAGTTAGTTTCAACATTGAGGCAGCATCTTGACTCACCCTTCGTACTGCAGCCTTGGCAACTAGGCGCCGAAGGGTGTTGCCCACTGCAATGGGCCTGATTCCTCCATCCTTTTTCCGGAGGGCACACAGTGAGGCACCAAAGAAAAGGGTCCTAATGGTCTGTGGGACACTACCAGCCAGGCACCCATTGGAAAATTTGGTGAGTTCAGACAACAATCTCTCAGAGACCTCACCAAGACCTGGATTGAGCATTTGTTTCAAGTGTTGTGGCCTTAAACCAGTGAAACCTCCTGCTGAGCCCTGTGGGAAAGACATAGCACTTTATACACATCGGCGTCCGTAAGGTTAAATGTTCTTGACCTGCTGCAATGTCAAGGGGGTCAATGTTGGGACTGGGAGCCCTGGGCGGATGTTTGTCCTTCAGGGCTTGTGCTGTAATGATATCCTTAGGAGCGATGGTATCCTCACTGGTTATAAGCCTCAGTGCTCCGATAGTATTACCCTCTTCTATTTTTCTCTAATGTGGGCCCTGATTTTGAGGCGTCTGGTGTCCTGTTGTTGACATTTGCCTGGCGGGTGTTTGACGTCCTGGAGGGATACGGACTAGGTTGTCATCTCTAGGGAATGCATTTATTGCCCTGATAACAGATGTAGCTAGTGACTTGTCCCTCCTTGTGGGACACCAAACAGGCATTGCCAAAAAGCAGAAGGTTGTGCCAGGATCCATTGTTTGCAGGAGCATCGTTGACTTTCTTCAAGAGGTCAGCAATTTGCTGGCAGCTTCATGGCGAGCTGCTTTGGGGATGTGTGTCAGCGTCCTGGTGGATGTTAATTTGATTGCAGCTTTTAGGTCCTCTGTAGAGGTGAAGTCAGGGTGGCTGTCAGCTCTGTCTGCTGGGAGGGTCTGTTGGTTGTTCCCATTTGGAGCCCTCCTGGAGCCTAGACATCCATTGTGTGCACGGATGTTGCCAGTAGAGGGATTGAGTGCACATTCCTATGGCACACCTGGCAGATGCCTCGGGGACGGGTTCCAAGGCGTTGGCTCTGTCCTGGAGATTCCTGGGAACCCTGCACTTCTTGTGACATGGTGTGGGTGGGAGGGCGCCAGCTGTGGGTACCGGGTGAAGGACAGCATGGATGCATGGGGGATGGGGTGGGAGAGTAGTGAGCGGAGTTGAGTAATTCGTGAGGCACTAAACGGCAACACTCTTGGTCAGGAAGTCAGTAGGCCTAGACCAGGAATGGGGGTGAGGGAGTGGCCCTATATGTTCACTTAAGATGCACATTGCTAACTTTTGCTAATTGATATACTTAGAAACAACCTCGCCATTTGGCACACTGATCGCCGTGTTCTCACTGTTAACCAAGGTGGTGTTCTGTTCATCATCAAAAGGACGAGTACTGGGCGGCCCTCTCCCCCCAACCCCGGCCAAACAGAGGGTAAACAAACCTCCCCACACCTACACTGGAGGGATCCCTCAACACCGCATCCTCATATATATATATATATATATATATATATATATATATATATATATATATATATATATATATATATATATATTATTTTTTTTTTTTATTAACACATCGGCCGATTCCACCAAGGCAGGGTGGCCCGAAAAAAACTTTCATCATCATTCACTCCATCACTGTCTTGCCAGAAGGGTGCTTTACACTACAGTTATAAAACTGCAACATTTACACCCTCCTTCAGAGTGGGGCACTGTACTTCCCATCTCAGAACTCAAGTCCGGCCTGCCGGTTTCCTGAATCCCTTCATAAATGTTACTTTGCTCACACTCCAACAGCACGTCAAGTATTAAAACCATATGCCTCCATTCACTCCTATCAAATACGCTCACACATGCTTGCTGGAAATCCAAGCCCTCGCACACAAAACTTCCTTTACCCTCCTCCAGCCTTTCCTAGGCCGACCCTACCCCGCCTTCCCTCCACTACAGATTTATACACTCGAAGTCACTCTGTCTCGTTCCATTCTCTCTACATGTCCAAACCACCTCAACAACCCTCCTCAGCTCTCTGGACAATCGTTTTGGTAATCCTGCACCTCCTCTAATTTCCAAACTCCGAATTCTCTGCATTATATTCACACCACACATTGACCTCAGACATGACATCTCCACTGCCTCCAGCCTTCTCCTCGTTGCAACATTCATCACCCATGCTTCACACCCATATAAGAGCGTTGGTATAACTATACTCTCATACATTCCCCTCTTTACTTCCATGGACAAGGTTCTTTGTCTCCACAGACTCAAGTGCTCCACTCACCCTTTTCCCTCATCAATTCTATGATTCACCTCATCCTTCATAGACCCATCCCCGACATGTCCACTCCCAAATATCTGAATACATTCACCTCTTCCATACTCTCTCCTCCAATCTGATATCCAATCTTTCGTCACCTATTCTTTTTGTTATCCTCATCACCTTACTCTTTCCTATATTCACTTTCAATTTTCTTCTTTTACACACCCTACCAAATTCATCCACCAACCTCTGCAGCTTCTCTTCAGAATCTCCCAAAACCAGTGTCATCAGCAAAAAGCAACTGTGACAACTCCCACTTTTATTTGCTTCTTTATCTTTTAGCCCAACACCTCTTGCCAAGACCCTCGCATTCACTTCTCTTACAACCCCATCTATAAATATATTGAACAACCAGGTAACATCACATCCTTGTCTAACCCACTTTTACTGGGAAATAGTCCCCTTCCTCCTACACCTCTAACCTGAGCCTCACTATCCTCATAAAAATCTTCACTGCTTTCAGTAACCTTCCTCCTATTCCAACACCTGCAACATCTGCCACATTGCCCCCTATCTACCCTATCATACGCCTTTTCCAAATCCATAAATGCCACAAAACATCTTTCCCTTATCCAAATACTGTTCACCTATATGTTTCACTGTAAACACTTGGTCTACACACCCCCTACCTTTCCTAAAGCCCCTTGTTCATCTTATCCTGCTTTCTGTTTACTCTTAATTCTTTCAATAATAACTCTACCATACACTTTACCAGGTACCTCAACAGACTTATTCCCTATAATTTTTGCCCTCTCTTTTGTCCCCTTTGCCTTTTACAAAAGAAACAATACACGCTCTCTGCCAATCCCTGGTACCTTACCCACTTCCATACATTTATTAAATAATAGCACAACCACTCCAAAATTATATCCCCACCTGCTTTTAACATTTCTATCTTTATCCCATCAATCCCAGCTGCCTTACCCCCTTTCATTCTACCACTGCCTCACGAACTTCCCCTACACCCACAACTGGCTCTTCCACACTCCTACAAGATGTTATTCCTCCTTGCCCTACACACGAAATCACAGCTTCCCTGTCTTCATCAACATTTAACAAATCCTCAAAATATTCTCTCCATCTTCCCGATCCTCTAACTCTCCAGTTAATAACTCTCCTCTCCTATTTTTAACTGTCAAATCCATTTGTTCTCTAGGCTTCCTCAACTTATTAATCTCATTCCAAAACTTTTTCTTATTTTCAACAAAATTTGCTGATAACATCTCACCCACTCTCTCATCTGCTCTCTTTTACATTGCTTCACCACTCTTTTAACCTCTCTTTTTCTCTCCTATACTCTTCCCTCCTTGCATCACTTCTACTTTGTAAAAACCTCTCATATGCTAACTTTTTCTCCCTTACTTCTCTTTACATCATCATTCCACCAATCGCTCCTCTTCCCCCACCCACTCCCTGTAAACAAACTTCTGCTGCACTCTAATACTACATTTTTAAATCTACCCTATACATTTTCACCCCATTGCCTACCTCTACTAGCCCATCTATCCTCCAATAGTTGTTTATATCTTACCCTAACTGCCTCCTCTTTTAGTTTATAAACCTTCACCTCTCTTTTACTTACTGATTCTATTTTCCTTGTATCCCATCTACCTTTTCTCCCATTGTGGCTATAACTAAAAAGTGATCTGATATATCTGTAGCCCCTCTATAAACATGTACATCCTGAAGTCTACTCAACAGTCTTTTATCTATCAATACATGTCCAACAAACTACTGTCATTACGCCCTACATCTATCTTGTATACTTATTTATCCTCTTTTTTTTTAAAATATGTATTACCTATAACTAAACCCCTTTCTATACAAAAGTTCAATCAAAGGGCTCCCATTATCATTTACACCTGGCACCCCAAACTTACCTCTACACCTCTCTGCATGTTTCTCCACTTTAGCATTTGGTCCCTACCACAATTACTCTCTCATTTGGTTCAAAAGTTCCTTACATTCGCTTAACATCTCCCAAATCTCTCTCCTCCTCTACCTCCTCTCTTCTCCAGGTGCATCACGCTTATTATGACCCCTTTTCGCATCCGACCCTTATTTTAATCCATAATCCTTGAATTTACACATTTATATTCCCTCTTTTCCTTCCAACTGATCCTTCAACATTATTGCTACCCATTCCTTAGCTCTAACTCTCTCAGATACTCTGACAATCATTTATTTCTCCCCACTGAAACTCGCCTACCCCCTTCAGCTTTGTTTCAAGGGCCAGGACATCCAACTTCTTTTCATTCATAACATCGGCAATCATCTCTTTCTTATCATCCCCACTACATCCACGCACATTCAGACAACCCAATTTTATAAAGTTTTTCTTCTTCTCGTTTTTAGTAGATTTGTACAGGAGAAGGGGTTACTAGCCCATTGCTCCCGGCATCTTGTCGCCTCATACGACACGCATGGCTTACGGAGGAAGATTCTTTTCCACTTCCCCATGGACAATAGAAAATAAAGGAACAAGAGCTATTAAGAAAAAGAAAGAAAAACCTAGATGTGTGTATGTATATATATGCATGTGTATGCCAGTGAGTGTGACCTAAAGTGTAAGTAAAGTAGCTAGATATACCTGTTATCCAGCGTGTTTATGAGACAGGAAAAAGACACCAGCAATCCTACCATCATTAAAACAGTTTCAGGTTTCTGTTTCACAGTCACCTGGCAGGACGTAGTACCTCCTGGAGTGGTTTCTGTCTAACCTACCTATATAATATATATATATATATATATATATATATATATAAATAAGATGACAGCCAGCCAGCCACAAAGCCAGGGAAATGGTGCACCCAACAATGAAAGAAGAGGCACATGTCAGGTGTGTGGAAGTTTCAGAGCACGCAACAGGATGGCCTTATTCGTGCACACAATGGGTGTGCAGGATCACATAGGCCCCAGCAGAGCAACCCACAGCCTCCACGGCAGATGTCAATCCCAATGGCAACCTCCTCTCTTGCAAACCTTCCTGCTGGCATTCAATCCCTGCTAGCAGTACCCTATCCCATTCCTAAAGCAGCTCGCCCAAAGCAGCAGGAAATTCAACCTTCTTAAGGGTGAAGGGGCTCCACCAATTTAGAAGCCGAGGCACCATTAAACTGGCAACCTGCTCCTGTTTGGCAATGTTTGTCCAGTTCCTGAACAGAGGGAAACTGCTAACCCTTGGTCATCAAGTCGGTGCGCACTACCCAGAACAGATTGGGGTCCCTCTGCCCCACCATCCGGAATCAAGAGGGTAGACCAAAAAAATTCCCTGAAAAAAGAGAAAATTTGCCAATTTAGCAAAAAAATCGAAGAAAGCAACACAGTGGGAGCAATCAGAATAATTACAAGTGACGACACTGTAGCTCCCAAAGATGAGACCACAGCTCAAGCACTAAAGATAAGCATCCGACAGGGACACCGCATCAACAACAACCCTAAGGGGCCCCATCACTGAACAATTAATTTTAGAATCAGAAGTGTATAAGGCGATAGTGTCATTTCCGCAGGATCTGCAGGAGGTTACCGGAATTCACCCAACACCTCAAAGAGATGGTAAATCCAGACTCGGGCATCTGCATCTCCTCCTACCGAATTAACAACTTTTTCAACAACTGCCTGGCTGGGAATCCCAAGCCTTCTTTTTTGGAGCCTCATTTGCGCTTTGAAGAAGAAGGATGGGGGAACAGACCCATTGCTGTTGGTAACACCCTTCGCCCCTATTGCCGCAGCGTAAGAAACATTCGCGAAGCTGGTTTACTCCAGCCACACCCTGGGCTTTGGGTCTCAAGGCAGTGAAGCCGCAGCTCCGGGAGGGGCCTACATCGGGACCTTCAGAAGACAAGGGGCCCTGTCAAACTTTACTTTAAAAAGCCTTTAATATGGTGAAGGAGATGTGGTCTTGCCAGGTTCGGGATCGGTTCCCCAGTCTCTTTCCCTTCATTTCAGCTGAGCCAAAACCCCCGACTCTTTTGTTTGGGAAATGAAATTTCATCTGAGGGGTTCACGGGGGGGATCCCCTCGCTCCACTTCTCTTCTGTTTGGCAGTAAGAGACTCTTCCAGCCTAGCCCCGAGGTCAACATCTGGTACCTGGATGATGTTAAGGGGGACCTACACGGTGAAGACACGGGAGAAGCCTTAGGATATCCTTAATCCCTCAAATTGAAATTATCACAACAAATCAAAATAATCAATGGGGGAACAATCCTCCCAGAATCTTTCTCCCTCCATCCAACGTACCCTCCGGAGCACCCTGGGGCACCCCATCAATGTTCGGCAAAGTGAAACCTGAAAAGAATGGGGAGGGAGAATAAGTGATCTTGTGCCCAGTGCCCTTTTATTTTCCGGTGTCTTACTATGAAGACTCACTTACTTTGGGGGCGCACCCTCTTTTGAAAACCCCACTTGACAGTATGGCCCCTGGGTTAACCTTCAGAAGGCATAATCTGTCACTAGAGGTCACAAAGGGGCAGGCAACCCCCCCATGCGACTGGGAGGTATAGGGGTGCGCAAACAAGCAGGTAGCGTTACCTGCATTTTTGTCATCGTGTTTGGCTTCTTTGGGTTATCAAAGAGGATTTTCCTGAAATTTGAGAGGTGTGGGGGGCTCAAGAAAATTCATTAAGGGGCAGTGCAGTGGGACATCCCCGGAACTCCTCCCGTAGACCAGCTCCTCCCAAAGGCACAAACAGTCCCACTGGGACAAACCGATCATGGAAAAAAACCCACAATGCTCACCAACGCTTGGAAAGGACAAAACTCGTCTCCTGGGTGAAAGGGACCCCCCCTCAAAATTTCCTTCTTCTTTAATTCCTCTCTGGGGGCTCGACTCACCCCCAGGCCATTCAGTTTTTGCTCTTCGCCTCCCCCCCATACTCACCGAACATG
>WNWK01051545.1:0-12457 GCA_009830355.1 Cherax destructor
ATATTTACCATTTCCATCTGTAAATAATAGCTTTTGAGAAGTTTTATTTTTTAATTTCATTTTGATTTAAGATAGGATTTGAGATTCATGTTTAAGTATTTATTATTTTCATAAAGTATTCTCTTAAATAAAGTGCTTATTTTCATTGTTATTATTGTCTTTTTCTATTCTTATAATTTTCCTAAGGAGGAACCAGCCTTGATTCATCTTGAGTTCAAGATTGAACCAGGACTGAGTAACAACCTTCACAGTGCTGGTTATCTTTTATAAGCTTGTGTCTTTCTAGGTGCTCCACCACTCCTTCTGATGGTGACTTTGCATCTGTCTCCTTTCTTAAAAATTGGGACTACATTTGCCATCTTCCACGCCTCAGGTAGTTGCCCAGTTTAAATGGATGTGTTGATGATTTTTGTTAGTGGCACACACAACATCTCTGCTCCCTCTCTAAGGACCCACGGAGAAATGTTGTCAGGTCCCACCGCTTTCGAGGTATCGAGTTCACATAGCATTTTCTTCACCTCCTACTCGGTTGTGTGTATTTCATCCAGCACTTGTTGGTATTCCTCCCTATTCTGAATTCCTGGAGTCCTTCCTGTCTCCTCTGTAAATACTTCTTTAAATCTCATGTTGAGCTCCTCACATACCTCTTGGTCGTTTCTTGTGAACTCCCCACCTTCCTTTCTCAGCCTGATTACCTGGTCCTTGACTGTTGTTTTCCTCCTGATGTGGCTGTACAACAGCTTCGGGTCAGACTTGACTTTTGATGCTGTCATTTTCGTATTGTCGCTGAGCCTCCCTTCTTACCTGTGCATATTCGTTTCTGGCTCTTCTGCTAATCTCTTTATTTTCCTCTCCACTTGTAGTTCAACTATATAATCAAAACACAGAACCAAATGATCAATAGCTTCAAGGGGCCTTTCATACGTGATATCCTCGATGTCTGAACTACTACGCCCAGTCTTGCTGGATCATCCCCACCTCTCTCTCTGGTAGTGTCTAACATGTTGATGCATGAGGTTTTCCAGTACCACATTAATCATATTGGCTCTCTATGATTCAGGACCTCCATGGGGCTCCAGGTTTTCCCAATCAATCTCCTTGTGATTGAAATCACCCATAATTAGTAACTTTGCTCTCCCCATGTGAGCTCTTCTGGCCACCTCGGCTAGTGTCTACCGTTGCTCTCGTCGTATTCTTCTCTTGGCCTCCTGCAGTTCTGTGTGTGTACTCGCCTATTTGTGGTTGCAGGGGTCGAGACTCAGCTCCTGGCCCCGCCTCTTCACTGACCGCTACTAGGTCCTCTGTAACCCTGCTCCATGAGCTTTATCATATCTTGTCTCAAAACTATGTATGGTTCTTGCCTCCACTATATCGTTTGCTAGACTTTTCCACTTCCTGACTACTCTATGGCTTAAGAAATGCTTCCTAACATCCCTTTGACTCATCTGAGTCTTCATCTTCCAATTATGCCCTCTTGTTTCAGTGTTCCCTCTCTGGAACATCCTGTCACTATCTACCTTGTCGATTCCCCGCAGTATTTTGTATGTCGTTATAATGTCTCCTCTAACCCTTCTCTCCTCCAGTGTTGTTAGTCCTATTTCCCTCAACCTTTCTTCATAGGGCAGTCCCCTGAGTTGTGGAACTAGTCTTGACGCAAACCTTCGCACTTTCTCTAATTTCTTGACGTGCTTGACCAGGTGTAGGTTCCAGACTGGTGCTGCATACTCTAGTATGGGCCTGACGTACACGGTGTACAGTGTCTTGAACGATTCCTTGTTAAGGTAACGGAACGCTAATCTTAGGTTTGCCAGTCGCCCATATGCTGCCGCGGTTATCTGGTTGATGTGTGTTTCCGGAGACGTGCTTGGTGTTATACTCACCCCAAGGTCTTTCTCCTTTGACGAGGTTTTTAGCCTTTGGTGTGTGTGTGTGTGTGTGTGTGTGTGTCTGTACTCACCTAATTGTGGTTTCAGGTGTGTGTGTGTGTGCGTGTGCGTGCGGGCGCGCGCGTGCATCATGCTATAAACATGTCCCAGTTACCAAAACAAACTTTCTCAAAATAACTTAAGAATTTAAAAAAATATCAGGAGTGATGAAGACCCCTCACATAATTTCTGGAAATGTATTAATTAAATGGTTGAAAAATATTTTATTTGACCATGTTATAATACCAGCAACATTGAGGTCTCATTTATTTTTTGAATTTCCAACATCCTTTAAAAATTAAGAATAAATACGTATCAATAAACATTAAAATATCTGCTTATTTCCTAGACTACAGACATAATCGTACATATATTTAATAATTCCCATCAGCGTTTACACAAACACATACACATTTTAATTAAACAATTAAAGACTGTACTAGTATTTTTTTTTAATTTTTATTAGGTTTTTCGTAAATAATTGTTACTGTTGTTATTACAGTCAAAAACATTTTAAGTTTAAAGCGCTGAATTGATGTACTGTACTAATGTACTGTATGATGTACGAGGTACACTGATGATTCAAGAGTTACATTGATGTAGTTTGACCTACATAAACTCAAGAAGGTCTATTGATGCTGTACGAGTTATATTTATATTTAAAAACGAAAATTGATGCTACAAAATTTTTACTGAAAATTAAAAAGATTCAGTGATTTATTTATTGAGACAAAGAAAAAAGCTGTTCTTCATCACAATAATAATAATAATATTATTAATAATAATCATAATAATAATAATCATAATTATAATCTTTATTACCACAAGTCGTTGATACAACTTATACAGACCATAACTGCCATCTGTGACATACGACACAGAAAGTCCATTATTATACAGAGCATTTTGGGCAACTTAGGTTAATTTTGTCCTCAGGATGCAACCCACACCAGTCGGCTAACACCCAGGTACCTACTTGCTGCTAAGTGAACAGGAACCGTAATGACACGATTAAAAACAAATCATACCACGGGTGGAGTTAGAACCCGCGGTCAGTGAGTGCATTTGTGGACACAGTGGTGCTAACCTTCCTATGGTGTATAAATATACCTAGGTGGATGAATCTTATTGTAGCCAGCTGGCCCAGTGGCTAGCGCGTCGGTCTGGAGTTTTATGATTCTCTGATCGCGGGTTCTAACCCATCCGTGGTATGGTTTAAACAGGAACAGCAGGTGTCTTGAGGAAACACGCACAATGTTTCTAAACGTACCGGGGATCGAACCACTGACACTCAATGTGTGAGCTCAGTGAGCTACCAACCGAGCTACGAGACACCTTACCTGACAAATCATGTATTATTTTATTAATTAACTATCTTCAATTCATTTTAAATTTTTAAATCACTTTCTCTACGTTGATGCCTATAATTTGAAAAAAAAAATTAATCATTTATATTTGACTCACCATTGCCAAAAACAATGATCGAAACCCAAAAACGCAACAAAATATATTTTTTGTAAGAATTTATATCTGAACTACAATTGCCATAACAAAATTAACGAATCTCAAAAAACACGACATTCATAAAACAGTATATTACTTTCTCCAGTTCCATCATTAACATTGTTTACATATATCTACTATGTATCCTTGAAGCTCATTAACATTGTTTACATGTATCTACTATGTATCCTTGAAGCTCATTAACATTGTTTACATGTATCTACTATGTATCCTTGAAGTTCATTAACATTGTTTACATGTTGGAAATAAATGGTATAAAATACCGACACAATGGAAAAATAAACACATAAGCAGTATAATGTGATCCTTTATTGACAACGTTTCGCCCACGCAGTGGGCTTTATCGAGTCACAGACAGATCTACCTGGAAAATGAGCAACATGGAGATATATATAGGGTACAGTCAGGTGGAGAATGCTGGGTCAGGTGGAGAAAGATGCATGTGAGTCTTAAAAGTAGTGTGATAGTTAAAAACATTGTGTGACTTAAAGGACCTGCAGTGTACCATTCTTGAGTTCTAGGTGGGATAGCGTTGAAGAAGTTTCTTGGCAATAGGTTCAGCTATGTTGTAGAAGCCGTTGTTCTGGTTGAAGTTGTTGGATATACAGATGAGTGATGATTCTAGGATTCTTCGGTATTGCGTGTTGTCTTCTCTGGCGATGAGTCTTGCGTTTCTGTAGTTGATTAAATGGTTGTGTAAATTTCGGTGTTGAACACAGACATTTCTTGAGTCGTCAGATCTGCATGCGTACTGGTGTTCTGAAATGCGTGTTTGTAGGTCTCTGGATGTTTCGCCAACGTATAATTTGCTGCAGCCATTACAAGGGATTGTGTATACCCCTGCCGTGGATTGAAGCTTTTCCTGTCTGTTACTGGTAATGTCCCAGCATTCTCTACCTGACTGTACCCTATATATATCTCCATGTTGCTCATTTTCCAGGTAGATCTGTCTGTGACTCGATAAAGCCCACTGCGTGGGCGAAACGTTGTCAATAAAGGATCACATTATAGTGCTTATGTGTTTATTTTTCCATTGTTTACATGTATCTACTATATATCCTTGAAGCTCATTAACAAAGTTCTCCAGCAGGTTATTGGTTCACTTGTTAAGAGATGATTCAGACTGATATCTGGTACATTCATCAGTCTCACTTCTAACATGTTACCCTGGAGGGCAGTTTTCCAAGCATAAAATTGATCTCTCTTCTAGAAACTAATACAAATTTTGACATTTTCTTATAGATTTAGGGTTTGATGTTGTGTTGGCCGCTGTTAATGTGTGTTCTTTGTACCAGTGTTGATACATTATAAATTAGTAGGTGCTATTTGGAATATAATTATAGATCTAGAAGCTTTCAATTCCATCTAGAGACAGTTTATCAAAATCTAACGATATGATAATTACCATTTTGTAAAAGTCACACTATTTTGCACTGTACTGCAGAGATTCTAGCACTGATTCTGGTAGAAGCCAGTGTTTCCTTGTCAGTCTTGTGCTACCTCCATCCCTACATTCTGTGGTTGCAGCAAGAGCTGTTCCCGCTAGTTATTATGTAGTCACAATAGACTTTCAATATCTAAACAAAGTGAAAATAGCTGGCTACTCATTGTTGGGAATGGAAGAGCTCATTGTGACCCACGTCCTGCTGTAACATCATTGTGACCCATGTTCAGCTGTAACATCCTTCTGACCCACGTTCAGCTGTAACATCATTCTGACCCACGTCCAGCTGAACATCATTCTGACCCACGTCAGCTGTAACATCCTGACCACGTTCAGCTGTAACATCATTCTGACCCACGTTCAGCTGTAACATCATTCTGACCCACGTCCAGCTGTAACATCATTCTGACCCACGTCCAGCTGTAACATCATTCTGACCCACGTCCAGCTTTAACATCATTCTGACCCACGTTCAGCTGTAACATCATTCTGCCGCACGTCCAGCTGTAACATCATTCTGACCCACGTCCAGCTGTAACATCATTCGGACCCACGTTCAGCTGTAACATCATTCTGACCCACGTCCAGCTGTAACATCATTCTGACCCACGTCCAGCTGTAACATCATTCTGCTACCAAAGTAGCGAAGGTAAAAGGACGCCTAAGCGAACACCTATCGACATCTCCTATTTATGAATAAAAAATCTTCTGTAGTGAAGCTGAAACGTTTGAGTAATAAACTGATTGGTATATGAAAATATTTTAACTCATTACAAAAACCGCATTTCATTCAAATTATGTTTCTTGTAATCAATAAAGAAATATACTGTAGAGGGGAATCTTATGTATTTCACAGGTTCAGTATTGAGCTTATTGTCCTAAAAGCTGTTGATTTTACAATTATTGAGAAGAACGTGAGAATCATCGGTCTCAAATAAGAACACTGATGAATGTCCAACGTTCACATCTAATTGGTTTTAGTTTCCTGCTTACTGTTACGCTGCATTAACACAGATTATCGTATATAATTGTACGTTAAGATACCTTTACCTAGTCCAAAATGTAACAAATAATTTCAGGTCATGATAAAAGTATGTATTTTTCAATTAAAAGAATACATTGTGTCTCTGCAGCATCTGACATGACCGTACTGAAACACTCATCTCCCCTACTGACTCTCTGCAGCATCTGACATGACCGTACTGAAACACCATCTCCCCTACTTAAACATCTACAATAACCTCGAAATATCTATTTCGTTAATAAAAACAGTATTGATTTTTATTGCTTCCTACGGTACATCATTTTCGTGTTTAGCTGCCACCTAATACAAGTTTTTTTTTTTTTTTTTTTTTAAACTTCGAAATTTTGAATATTTTTAATTTACGTTAATTTAAACTAAACTTAATTATTATAATGTAAAAAAAAAAGTATATAAAAAAAACTTAGGTATTTAACTAAAAGTCAAGAAAGCGATGTACTCAGAATGTTTATATTACTGTATTTACATTCTCTCAATCTTTTAAAAAATCATAGTTCACTTCTTAACAAAAGTTGAAATACAGAGTAGACGATAACAAAGTAGTTAGAGTGTTGGGTTTAGTCCTGACTCTTTCTCTTCTACTTCAGCTCTTCCTCTCACCGGCTATTCTTCTTCTGTCCCCACTTCCCCCTCGCCCCTAGTGGGTCCTTACCTGAGAGTCTGAACTGAACTGAGTAGAAGATGAGAGACTGAAACTTTGATAAATAACTGAATGATGAATTTCCGACTATGGTTTTCACATGTTGTACAATCTTGCAAAAATCTAACACTTTCTTATGAGGATGAGGTTATCATTATAAGATAAATAATGATTACATTATAACAAAGACTTAACAATAATTAATTACACTGCAGTATAACTTTATTTTTACATGTTATAAAGACAAAAATTTTTTATTAACACATCGGCCGTTTCCCACCAAGGCAGGGAGGGTGGGCAGAAAAAAGAAAAAAACTTTCATCATCATTCACTCCATCACTGTCTTGTCAGAGGCGTGCTTACACTACAGTTATAAAACTGCAACATTAACACCCCTCCTTCAGAGTGCAGACACTGTACTTCCCATCTCCAGGACTCAAGTGCGGCCTGCCGGTTTCCCTGAATCCCTTCATAAATGTTACCTTGCTCACACTCCAACAGCACGTCAAGTCCTAAAAGACATTTCACATAATAAACCCTTCAAATATTTTACAAGCTTTCGAATTAATAATTATCATGTCGAGGCACATTAAGTGTTGTAGCCACCGACGAGTATATTCCAGAGAAAGATGAAGAACTAGTAAATCCATATCGCAGGTGTTTCGTTGGTAATGATTTATAATATAAAGCATCGTATGTAGGTCAAGTTTCATATGCCACTGCCGGAAGTATAAATACTCTGAAAATGATGATGGGCTTGGATTTATTTTGTTTCTCTGGGTGTAACTCAGAAAGTATCTGCACATGTTATTGGATGGGTAAGAATACATGCTATTTACTGAAGTCGAGAAAAATCGTGGAGTTCTGGCATGATCAGTTACTTCATCATATTCTGTGTTTGTTATAGAAGCTTTGTGTTCGCTACATCTTGAACTGATTCTGTTTTCTCGCATCCATCTGTGTATCCACCTATAGACGGTGGTTAGGCTGACACCTGTCTCTCTAGCAATGGCACGGAAGGACATCCCGTCAGCCCACATACGCACAAAACTGGCTCGCTCATTCGGGTTTGTTGGCTGATACTTTCGTCGAATCCTCATTATAATTCTGTGTGAAAATGAGATTGAAATTATGTCAGCGCCTCATTTCGTTGATTAAAAATAATCGTGTTGATTTAAGATGAGTTGCATTATTTTTGTCGTTATAATATTAGAATATAAACTTTGGATTGAACGAATAACATATATATTTTAGCTCATCTTTAATTCATAATTATTTTGAAATCATCGCCCACCATATGGCAAAATATCTAGAAGTTAATATTATAGTGGTGCTAGAGTTGCTACCTTTGCTAGAATGTGTATTAAAAGAAATCGGATTAGCTTCAGACCAAAATAAAAAAAAAAAGCCAGGAGAGAATAAAAGGTTTATTGTGATATTGTCTATCGCAATAGACCTTGCGATAAAAGGTCTATTGCAATATTGTTTCTTTTAAAATTGTACGTCAGTTTCCAATTAACTTGTAATCAACTTAGGCAGACTGACAGGTGCACTAAATATAGTAAACATAAGATGGTATGAATAGTCTTCAGGATTCTTATAAAAGAAAAATAACTATACAATCACAGTAAAATGTAAACTAAGCTAAGGATAGTTGTAAATAATGCAAAGAAACTTAGTTGATACAAGAAATTATTAGAAATCGATAATGAGCTCGTGCATATTTATTGTCAAGATAAAATATATTATAATTTTAGATTTAATGTATTAAAGTAGACAGAGAAATTACATCCTGGAAGTACAAACTGGATGGAAATAAATCACACATTAATCGATACCTTACTAATTTCTTTCAAGTTTTATAAAGATTAATTAGACATAATGTAACAACGAGGGTCTTAATTTATCCAATTTTCAACTTATTATATTTACTAGTTGTTCTCAGTTCAAATTAAATTACATTTTCTACGCTTTCTGTAATTAAAATTTCCACTTTGTGTTTTAAAACCTATTTTCTACGTGGTTCTTTATTAACACTGGATCTTTCAACTCTGGAGACGTATAATACCAGAGAGTTTTTATCTCTAATGCTCGGGTAAGCTGAACGCGGTGGTAACACATAATATATATTATAATATTTCTAATCTGAGGTCATAATCTCAGGTCATACACTGAGTTCCGGGGTTCGAATCTCCTCCGATACGGCTGAAAAGCATTAGGGACGTGTTTCCATAGGACACCTGCTGTCCCTGTCCCTGTTCACCCATCAGTGTAAAATGGGTACCTGGGTGTTAGTGGACTGGTGTGGGTCGCATCCTGGGACAAAACTGACCTAATTTGCGGGAAATGCTCAGCATAACAAGTGACTTTCTATATAGTAGTATGTCACTGATGTCAGCTATGGTCTGTATACCTTGTACATGTACTTGTAGAAATAAAGATATTATATTATTATTATTATTAAATCAAGTTAATGTGAGGTTAATCACAATTCAGTTTCGCGACCCACAATTGTTAATATCTCACTAGTGTTAAAAATGTCATATTTCTAAGCAGTGAATTGATCCGATATATTTTTAAGTGCACTTTGTATTATCTTTTTTTTTCTTAAGAACGACAAGGATTTAGAATGGTAGGTAATTTACCTTCACTAATATACCTGTAAAGTTTGTGTGAGAATGCACATTATGTGCCATTAATTATTAGATCCTTCTCTATTTAATAGTAATTGCATTTATGATATTAATCTATCAAGAAAAATAACCTTATATGCCAAATATGCACACACACACAAAAAAAAAAACGTACGTTAACAATATTAACTGTATAAAATATCTAGAAATTTTTACCTTGCTGCCGAAGCCTGAAAGATAAATTTGAATGTTTCTGGTCGTGTGTTGAACCTCTGACAATGACAGAGGAAGTCTTGATCACTGCTGAGAGAGAACGCAAGAATAAGACAAGGGGGCGACCTTCCCTTCTTTTATGCGAGAGCTCAGCCTATTGCTCTCATGCTATTGGTCAACTTAAGATGACTCTGGCGGAGGTGATTGGGTATCATCAACAGGAGGAGTGTCCGAAGCTACAAAGGTCTTCACGTAGCTGTATTATAAGTTTATGATCAACTTTAAAATGCATACTACATATACACACACACACACACACACACACACACACACTGCGTGGAATAGATAAGGTGGACAGAGACAGGATGTTCCAGAGAGGGGACACAGAAACAAGGGGTCACAATTGGAAGTTGAAGACTCAGACGAGTCTAAGAGATGTTAGGAAGTATTTCTTCAGTCATAGAGTTGTCAGGAAGTGGAATATTCTAGCAAGTGATGTTCTGGAGTCAGGAACCATACATAACTTTAAGACGAGGTTTGATAAAGCTCATGGAGCAGGGAGAGAGAGGACCTAGTAGCGGTCAGTGAAGAGGCGGGGCCAGGAGCTAATTCTCGACCCCTGCAACCACAATTAGGTGAGTACAATTAGGTGAGTACACACACACACACACACACACACACACGCAGGAGAAGAGTGGTGGAGTTCCTAGAAAGGAATGAGCTTATCAACGACAACGGTTTCAGGGACGGGAAATCCTGTGTCACAAACCTACTGGAGTTCTATGACAGGGTGACAGCAGTAAGACAAGAGAGAGAGGGGTGGGTAGATTGCATTTTCTTGGACTGTAAGAAGGCTTTTGACACAGTTCCACACAAGAGATTAGTGCATAAGCTGGAGGACCAAGCAGGTATAACAAGGAAGGCACTGCAATGGATCAGGGAATACCTGTCGGGAAGACATCAGCGAGTCATGGTACGTGACGAGGTGTTCTACAGGGGTCAGTCCTAGAACCGGTACTGTTTCTGGTGTAGGTGAACGACGTGATGGCAGCAAGAGAAACCACGGCTGAAAGAATTGTCTACATAAAAGAGGGTGTTCCTAGATTGAGATAGAACAAGAACAGAACGACAGCAGCTGAGGGAGAGGACACAGAAGCGAAAGGTTCAAGGAAGAGAGATGAGGACAGAATCAGCAGAGGACAATCAGAGCAGGGCAGAGCAACAAATGGAAGCACACACAGACTGTAAGGGGCCAGGAGCTATGACTCGACCCCTGCAACCACAACTAGGTGAGTACAGAGCCTCCTCCAGAACCCTATTACCAAACACGCTGTCCCATCACAAACCACAATCCACACTTACAGCCCCCACCCCAAACTACACTGTAGAATCCCACAGGACACTGCCAGGTCCCCCCACCCTCACAGACCCCCCAGAATACAATGTTGGAGATAAAACTGAAGGAATTGTCCACCAACGCTGATGGAATAACGAATAAGTGGGATGAGTGGCACGAAAGATTCAAAGAGACATCACCGGACATCATAGCCCTCACAGAGATGATAACAGATGCCAACTTTAAGCGGGATATCAGATCCTGAAGAAAAACAAAGCGAACAAAGGGAGTGGACGAGTGGCACTGCTGGAGAGAGGAGACAGAGGAGAAGCAAGAGACTACATACTAGGAAAATTACAGTCTGGAGGTCGCAAGGTGGTAATTGCAGTGATGTATAACCCACCATAAAACAGCAGGAGGCCAAGGAAAGAGTATGATGAGAGTAATAGAGCAATGGTTGACACACTGGCTGATTGGCCAGAAGGGTTCATGAGAGCAGGGCAAAGCTGCTTATTGTGGGTGACTTCAATCACAAGGAAATCGACTGGGAGAACCTGAAGCCACATGGGGGCCCAGAAACTTGGAGGGCAATTATGATGGAGGTGGTACTGGAAAAGCTCATGTACCAACACGTAGGGACACTACCAGAGAGAGAGGAGAGGATGAACCAGCAAGACTGGACCTAGTATTCACCTTGAGTAGTGCAGATATTGAGGTCATTACACATGAAAGACCCCTTTGGGCCAGTGATCATGTTGTTCTGAGCTTCAAATACATAGTAGAGTTACAAGCGGAGAGGGAAGCAGGAAGGGCAGGACGAATGAAGCCAACCAAAAAGAGAATGGACTAAACAGGCATGAAGAATTTCCTGCATGAGGTTCAATGGGACAGAGAACTGGCAGGGAAGTCAGTAAACGAGATGATGGAATATGTTAACAATATGCAAGGAAGCTGATGAGACGTTTGTACCCAAGGGTAACAGGAATAACGAGAACGTCAGGATGAGCCCTTAGTACACCCAAAGGTGTAGAGGCCAAAACCAAGAGGGCTAGAGAATGGAAGAAGTATAGAAGGCAAAAGACCTAGGAGAATAACAAGAGCAGTCATAGAGCCAGAAATGAATATGCACAGGTAAGAAGGGAGGCCCAACGACAATACGAAAATAACATAACAGCGAAAGCCAAATCTGACCCGAAGCTGTTGTACAGCCACATCAGGAGGAAAACAACAGTCAAGGACCAGGTAATCAGGCTGAGGAAGGAAGGAGGGGAGGTCACAAGAAATGACCGCGAAGTGTGTGAGGAACTCAACATGAGATTCAAAGAAGTGTTCACAGAGGAGACAGAAGCGACTCCAGAAAGACGGAGAGGTGGAGTACACCATCAAGTGTTGGAGGCCAAGGAAAAAGTAGTGAGAGTAATGAGCAAAGGTTTACACACTGGCTGATTTGGGCCCGAAGGGGGATGGAGCAGGGGAAAGTGCATTGTGGGGGACTTCAATCACAAGGGAAAAGACTGGGAGAACCTGAAACCACAGGGGGCCCCGAAATTGGAGGGCAAATGATGGAGGGGGTACTGGGAAAACTCATGTACCAACACGTAGGGACACTACCAGAGAGAGAGGGGGGGAAAAGGGTGAACCAGCAAACTGGACCTAGTATTCACCTTAGTGTCAGATATTGAATTACAATGAAAACCCCT
>WNWK01051546.1:0-12456 GCA_009830355.1 Cherax destructor
CCTTGTCGCCCCGACAGGCGGGCTCATGACCCCAAATTGGTCCTGACGGGGGGGCCACCATGACCATGTTGTTTTACAGGCAGGGCTCACGTCCCCTTGTCGTCCTGACAGGCAGGGCTCACGATCACCTTGTCGTCCTCACACGCATGGCTCAGCATCACCTTGTCGTCCTGTAAAGCAGGGCTCACTATCACCTTGTCGTCCTGAAAGGCAGGGCTCACCATCACCTTGTCGTCCTGACAGGCAGGGCTCACCATCACCTTGTCGTCCTGACATTCAGGGCTTACCATCACCTTGTCGTCCTGACAGGCAGGGCTCACCATCACCTTGTCGTCCTGACAGGCCGGGCTCACCATCACCTTGTCGTCCTGACAGGCAGGGCTCATATCACCTTGTCGTCCTGACAGGCAGGGCTCACTATCACTTTGTCGTCCTGACAGGCAGGGCTCATTTACCTTGTCGTCCTGACATGCAGGGCTCACCATCACCCTGTCGTCCTGACACGCAGGGCTCACCATCACCTTGTCATCCTGACAGGCAGGGCTCATTATTACCTTGTCGTCCTGACAGGCAGGGCTCACTATCACCTTGTCGTCCTGAATAACAGGGCTCACTATCGCTTTGTCGTCCTGACAGGCTGGGCTCACTATCACCTTGTCGTCCTAACAGGCAGGGCTCACCATCACCTTGTCGTCCTGACATGCAGGGCTCACAATCACCTTGTCGTGCTGACAGGCAGGGCTCACCATCACCTTGTCGGCCTGACAGGCTGGGCTCACAATCACCTTGTCCTCCTAACAGGCAGAGCTCACTATCACCTTGTCGTCCTTACAGGCAGAGCTCACTATCACCTTGTCGTCCTGACAGGCAGGGCTCACCATCACCTTGTTGTCCTGACAGGCAGGGCTCACTATCACCTTGTCGCCCTAACATGCAGGGCTCACTATCATCTTGTCTTCTTGAAAGGCAGGGCTCACCATCACCATGTCGTCCAGACAAGCAGGGCTCACGATCACCTTCTCGTCCTGAGAAGCAGGGCTCACGATCACCTTGTCGTCCTGACAGGCTGGGCTTACGATCACATTGTCGTCCTGACAGGCAGGGCTCACGATCACCTTGTCGTCCTGACAGGCAGGGCTCATGATCACCTTGTCGTCCTGACAGGCAATGCTCACGATCACATTGTCGTCCTAACAGGTAGGGCTTATGTTCACCTTGTCGTCCTAACAGGCAGGGCTTATGATCACCTTGTCTTCCTGACAGGCAGGGCTCACTATCACCTTGTCGTCCTGACAGGCAATGCTCACGATCACATTGTCGTCCTAACAGGCAGGGCTTATGATCACCTTGTCTTCCTGACAGGCAGGGCTCACTATCACCTTGTCGTCCTGACAGGCAATGCTCACGATCACATTGTCGTCCTAACAGGCAGGGCTTATGATCACCTTGTCTTCCTGACAGGCAGGGCTCACTATCACCTTGTCGTCCTGACAGGCAATGCTCACCATCACCTTGTCGTCCTAACAGGCAGGGCTCACGATCACCTTTTCGTCCTGACAGGCAGGGCTCACGATCACTTTGTCATCCTGACAGACAGGGCTCATGATCACTTTGTCGTTCTGACATGCTGGACTCATGATCACCTTGCCGTTCTGACAGGCAGGGCTCATGATCACTTTGTCGTCCTGACAGGCAGGGCTCATGATCACCTTGTCGTCCTGACATGCAGGGTTCATGATCACCATGTCGTCCTGACAGGCTGGGCTCATCATTATCTTGTCGTCCTGACAGGCAGGAATCACGATCACCTTGTCGTCCTAACAGGCTGGGCTCACCATTATTTTGTCGTCCTGACAGGCATAGCTCACGATCACCTTGTCGTCCTAACAGGCTGGACTCACCAGTATCTTGTCGTCCTGACAGGCAGGGCTCATGATCACCTTGTCGTCCTTACAGGCAGGGCTCACGATCACCTTTTCGTCTTGACAGCCAGGGCTCACGATCAACTTGTCGTCCTAACAGGCAGGGCTCACGATCACCTTGTCGTCCTGACAACCATGGCTCACGATCAATTTGTCGTCCTGACAGTCAAGACTCACCATCACCTTGTCGTCCTGACAGGCAGGGCTCACCATCACCTTGTCGTCCTGACAGGAAGGGCTCACCATCACCTTGTCGTCCTGACAGGCAGGAATCACGATCACCTTGTCGTCCTAACAGGATGGGCTCACTATTATTTGGTCGTCCTGACAGGCATGGCTCATGATCACCTTGTCCTAACAGGCTGGACTCACCAGTATCTTGTCGTCCTGACAGGCAGGGCTCATGATCACCTTGTCGTCCTTACAGGCAGGGCTCACGATCACCTTGTCGTCCTGACAGGCAGGGCTCACGATCACCTTGTCGTCCTGACAGGCAGGCCTCGCGATCACCTTGTCGTCCTGACAGGTATAACTCACGATCACCTTGTCGTCCTGACAGGCAGGGCTCACGATCACCTTGTCCTGACAGGCTTGGCTCACCATGACCTTGTCGTCCTGACAGGCTTTGCTCATTATCACCTTGTCGTCCTGGCAGGCAGGGCTTACCATCACCTTGTCGTCTTGACAGGCTGGGCTCACCATCACCTTGTCGTCCTGACAGGCAGGGCTCACCATCACCTTGTCGTCCTGACAGGCTGGGTTCCCCATCACCTTGTCGTCCTGACAGGCAGGGCTCACCATCACCTTGTCGTCCTGACAGGCTGGGCTCATAATCACCTTGTCGTCCTGACAGGCTGGGCTCACCATCACCTTGTCGTCCTGACAGGCAGGGCTCACCATCACCTTGTCGTCCTGACAGGCTGGGCTCACCATCACCTTGTCGTCCTGACAGGCTGGGCTCACCATCACCTTGTCGTCCTGACAGGCAGGGCTCACCATCACCTTGTCGTCCTGACAGGCTGGGCTCACCGTCACTAGCAAGACGTTCATCATCGGGAAACTCTCATGAAAACATAAATTTTACTGATGTGATCATTACAAATGTTGCTCCACATTGGGGCGACAGGGAAAGCGATATGAGTTCTTATGTGAGATAACGAAGGTCATCCCAAACTTCCAGAGGATATTTTAGGTGGCAAACTTAAACAAAACGCGCTTCAACTTTGTCTCTCTCAGACTCAGACAAGTGCAACGTTTTCCTGCACAAGTTTGCACAAGTTTTTGATATGGCTTCAAGACGTGCATGCCTGGCTTCCAGCTTTATGATTATCATCGTCTTGTGCTGATCCTGCCGGATAATATGACAGTTTGACCTCTTGCCAATACTATTACAAGATGGAATCCAGTTAAGTGATTCAACTCACGTAAAGGACGTATCTAACGTCACAAGAACATTTTCTCTCCCAACCCTGACTTAACGAGACAGCGACCAAAACTAATCTAGCGCGAGAAATCACCGAACTAAGACTAAAACGAGAGAGCACCACACGTAGAAGGTACGTAATTTTTCTCGAGGTGTTTTCCGAAAATTCATCTGATGGAATGTTAAAAAAGTAGCCAAAATATGCCTAATGTACAGATGCACGGAGACTTGTCTACATTAACACATCCATAGCATATTTACACTACGCCGGCTGCTATTATTCCACCCCAGAAATCACCACTTAAGTTTTGTTTTATGAAGGAATTTTATTTTAGACTTCCGGACTTAAAGAGATAAAAATCTGATTCCATTATCATCTTCCCGTGTCTAATGAGTCGTGAGCAGCGAAATTTCGACTCTGGAACTTCAGTCTTTTTCAAAGGAAATGTTACTGATGGTTCAAGCTGACTTACTAACTGCCGTTTATACAACCTCTTATAGCAGATGAGATTTGGCTGCTGACGATGGTTCAGGCTGTGTTTCTGATAGGCCAGTCTCTGACGATTGTTCAGGCTCTGCTCCTGAGGGTAGGCCAGTCTCTGACGATTGTTCAGGCTCTGCTCCTGAGGGTAGGTCAGGCTCTGACGATGGTTCAGGCTCTTCTCCTGAGGGTAGGTTAGGCTCTGACGATGGTTCAGGTTGTGCTCCTGAGGGTAGGCCAGTCTCTGACGATGGTTCAGGCTCTGCTCCTGAGGATAGGCCAGTCTCTGACGATTGTTCAGGCTCTGCTCCTGAGGGTAGGTCAGACTCTGACGATGGTTCAGGCTCTTCTCCTGAGGGTAGGTTAGGCTCTGACGATGGTTCAGGTTGTGCTCTTCTCCTGAGGGGTCAGGTGGAGGCTCTGACGATGGTTCAGGTTGTGCTCCTGGTAGTCAGCTTCTGAGGGTAGGACAGGCTCTGCCTCTGAGGGTAGGCCAGGCTCCGTTGCTGAAAATTTTATTTTATTTTATTTAGCCTAATCCAACTAAATATATTTTAAATAACATTACAATAATTTAATAATAAACAAACACAATGAAATATATTTTTTCGTTAGGTTCAGAATGATTTTTGCGAAATTATTGCATATACACATTTTCGCTTGTCCTGTTCTGCAAAGAGAGTTGTTACATAAGAACATAAGAAAGGAGGAACACTGCAGCAGGCCTGTTGGCCCATACTAGGCAGGTCCTTCACAATCCGTTCCATTAACAGAATAATTGCTCAACCCAATTTTCAATGCTACCCAAGAAATAAGCTTTGACAATTCTACCCACTCATGCGCGAGTCCCACTCAAATCCAACCCCTCTCACTCATGAATTTATCCAACCTAAATTTGAAACTACCCAAGGTCCTAGCTTCAATAACCCTACTAGGCAGACTGTTCCACTCATCAACTACCCTATTTCCAAACCAATACTTTCCTATATCCTTTCTAAATCTAAACTTATCTAACTTGAATCCATTATTGCGGGTTCTTTTTTGGAGAGATATCCTCAAGACCTTATTTATATCCCCTTTGTTAATACCCATTTTCCACTTGTATACCTCGATCATGTCTCCCCTCATTCTACGTCTTACAAGTGAATGTAATTTTAGGGTCTTCAATCTTTCTTCGTAAGGAAGATTTCTAATGCTATGTATTAATTTAGTCATTCTACGCTGAATGTTTTCTAACGAATTTATGTCCATTCTGTAATATGGAGACCAAAACTGAGCTGCGTAATCTAGGTAAGGCCTTACTAATGATGTATAAAGCTGTAATATAACCTCTGGACTTCTGTTGCTAACACTTCTTGATATAAATCCCAGTAATCTATTTGCCTTATTACGTACGCTTAGGCATTGCTGTCTTGGTTTAAGGTTGCTGCTTACCATCACCCCCAAGTCCTTCTCGCAATCTGTATGGCTAAGTGTGTTGTGGGGTTCTTTTCATAGATTTGGTAATATTAACAGACGATGAGCTTGGGTTTTGGTAGCGTTTAATGAGGCGTTGGATATATGGGAGCTGAGAGCCTATGCCTGTATCCGTCTCGTATGGCTACTCGGATGGTACTGACTACTAGGCCGCCCTGCGCTGAGGCATTCAAAAGGCAGGCCTATGATTGGCTAATGCCAGATCACATGGGCAGAGGTTGGAAATCACGTGAACAGCCGTGGTGCAGCCGTTAGAAAATACGAACCGTACAGCTCGGGCATGCTACGTATGGCGTCTCGACATACAACTATACAAACTAAGGACAACAGGCAACAACTTTCAGCTGATTCTATACAATGTCAAAGTACACAAAGGTTAACATTATACTTCACATGGATGTTATCTTGACGGAACAATCTACATTACTATATGATGCATCATGATACTTGGGAATTAATTAAATGAGCTCATTCTAGAAAAATCATGATAAAAGAGATAAAAAAAAATAATTTGTTCGATCGAACTGTCTTCATGTGATCTACGAATTCTGAGGAAATATATATTTACAAGAAGGTAGTGATTAACAGACAAGATAGATCTGGTGCACTCAAATCTATACTGTTAATGCTCAGAACTCGGAGAGAACGTGAACACAAAAAAAAAAATTTGAGTAGTACTAAGTAGATATTATAACACACAGTTAAACGCTTACTACATATTTATCTATACAGGTTATTTACATTTAACCCCAACTCTGCTAGGGTGAGATTGATATAGGCTGTATAATTATCATCTCTGGGTGGATCAAACTCTGTTACAATAGGTAACTCAACTTCTAATTGAGGAGGATCTACACTGGTATCTACAAATGATACTTGAGGATTTCTTAACACTTGTCGTGTACGTAGGGAATAACGACATTCAGGTTGATCTGACTGATCATTAGAGGTAGAGGGAACAGCAACAGGAGAAATATCAGATTCTGTCTCACTTATCTGATTGTCAGGGGTGTCAGGGACTTCGTCATCATCATCGCACACTAACTTCATATGATCTAAATGCGATTCTTTAAACTGACCCGTACTAATTTCTCTAACTTTATACTTGTTGCCATTAATATGTTCGACTACTCTATAAGGACCAACGAACTTTTGATCGAGTTTTGTCATTGCTGAAGTTTTGTTAAAGTTAAACAACATGACTCTGGACCCTACTTGAACTTTAGTCGGTTTGGCTTTAGTATTAGTTACTCTAGTAAATTCTGCTGTTGACTTATGAAGTGTTTCACGAATTCGTCTGAAAACACTTTGAGCTTGACTGGTACGAACTGCTACGAAATCATCTGGATTGTAAGTCGGTTTCGGATTGGAATATAACAGCTCATAAGGCAAACGCTTATCGACACCGTACAGTGCATAATGAGGGGTATCACCTATTGACCTATTGAAGCGTTAAAGGCAGAATTTATGGCACATTGAACATCAGGAATGACTTCATCCCAGGTTACACTATTGGGATTGATGGTAGCTCTCAAAACGTCAAGGACTTTCTTATTAGTTCTTTCTGCTAACCCATTACTGGCAGGATGGTGCGGGACAATGGTTGATTTTGTAATCTTATATAGTTTACACAAGTTTTCTAGGATCTCATTACAAAATTCACCTCCATTATCTGTTATGAGGGACTTAGGAGTGGTATGTCTACAGATTATACGTTCCTTGAATGCTTTTGCTACTGTTTCGGCAGTCTTATCTGGGATAGGAACTAACTCACAATATCTGGTAAAGTGATCGACCATCACACACAGATGTTTGTTTCCACTGAGGAAACATTGGAAGTTGGTCAACAGATCTAGTGCAACTCTTTCCCATGGCTCACTAGTAGTAGGAAAGATCTGGATTGGATTAGGACCCGTGACATTACCTTTATGTTTCATACAGACACTACATTTCTTGACATACTCAGTAATATCGGTAGACATATGAGGCCAAAAGTATTTCAATCTGGCTTGTATCACAGAACGATCCATACCAGGATGTGCAACATCTGGTACATCGTGAACTAGCTGCAAGGCTACTTTCACTAGTGACTGTGGAATTACTAATTGGTATACTCTTCTACTAGGATTACCCAACTCGGTAGTGCGATACAGTAATTCTTGGTTCATGACAAAGTCACTAATGGGTGCTGGTGGCTTCACAGAGAGAATAAGGTCTTCCTGGAGCAGGAATCGAACCACACCAGATCACAAGGGGTCTGTTCTTTGAGCAGTCTTTACATCCTCAGCACTAAATGGAGGATCGGCAGTTACTACACTGACATGACGCGACAAGGCATCAGCAACTACATTGGATTTGCGTAACTGTATAATTGCCTTCAGCCTTAGTAAGGACTCGGCTAGCAAATGCAACTAATCTCTTAAACTGAGTTTTCTTTATTCACTAAGAACTGGGAACACTTTCCTACTGAAGGAATGAACGGCACGGTGAAGTGGAAGGACTCTCCCCGGGTAAAATAGATAGCTCAATAACACAAAGTATGAGCAAAGGAGAATGGCTCTCACTATCTCTTACTTCAGGTAATAATTACTCGACACACGACACTTTACTCTGCAAAGGACTTACTGTCAACTGGGATAATATCACTATCTGGAACACAACACAACAGACACTCTAGTAAACACTAGCCACAGAAACGTCTTTCTGGAGGCGGCATGTGACAACAAGAGATGGCATAACTCATATCAAACAGTCTTTACTCAACAAGGCGTCCCCTGGAGAGGAACTACCACTTGAACAAGAGCCATCACAGGGATAGTACACTATCCTGTGTGCAATTATGACTAGATTCCAGAAAGGAGTGACAGTTTTACTAGTGACTTGACCGCTCGGCTACGTTAATACGTAATGCACAAAGCTATCAGGACTGACTTTGAACTTCACATTCCGCAGAACTGTTATAACTCTCTGATACAAGCTGTGAGAACAAACACATTGCTCAAGAGCTAGATACTGTCTTTCAGTCGGTAAGGAACTATCAGAATCACGAAGGAAACTATATTGACTCTGTGGCTGGGTAGGTCTAGCATTCGTTAAGGGACTATCATGAATTTCAGCAAGGGTATTTGGAACATTAGGGGACTGAATGCCGTCATTTGCTACACTATTTTGAGGTAAGTGAGACATACTTGCAAAGAAAATTGCACAAAAACTAAGTCAGGTAAAAATGAGAATGGCAAAATATTCACAGTACACAATTAGTTAAAATGGGAATTAAGAAGTCATTGAATTAGATGCAGAAAAGGGGTTAAAACAACTAATGTACACTGCATAAGAAGGTAAAACTCACTGATTTTTGACTGTCAAATTTAAGGAGTTACTTTACAAATTACAATAAAAGGCAATATGAATACTGTATGGATTAACTGCAAAAATGATCTCTCTCTACTGGAATTCAAAACAAAATTACTAGATGAGAAATGACAAATCAATGCAAAGTGGAATTACAAACAATAAAATTGTATTCAACTGGAAAAATACTGGAAAACAAATTTTCTTAGGAGAAAATGACACTAGAATTTAATATGCATTGCTGGCTGAAGAATTAACTATGATGCTGACAACTAGCATTGAATTATTAGCAATCTTTAGGATAACACTGAGTAAAATGGAATAAAGTGCACAATACTGTATGCAAAATAACAAGAACAAGTAATCACTACTGGAGAATAATATTAAAGTGTAATCAATGTATGGTATTGTATAAACAATTTACTGCATTGATTAAAAATCAATGTTGCACTGGGCACAAGGAGAATGAACACTTTAACTTTTAATTCAATTAAGAAAACTAATGAAAATGAGTATAATGAATATTACTTTACATATGAGGGTTAAGAGTGAATTTGTTCAAGGAATTATTGATAAGATCAACACAAAGACAATAATACACAAACTGAAATAAAGGATAAAAACTTACAGTTTTGCAGAATACACAACACAATAAGATTCAGTCAGTGAATGTGATAGTTTATGCAACAAGATCTTGCATGTAAAAATATGTATAAAGAGATAGTTCTTTCTTCAGACAAAATATGTTCAATAAACAGGTTCTGCAAAATTAAAAAAAATGAGGCACAGGTTGACACAAAAATATAAACTGTCTGTTGAACTAAAACATGTGAGATACTGGCACAAAAAAAATTAATGGAACACACTGAATGGCACACAGGGAAATGAAATATGCAACTAGGAACACTGGGGCATAAACAATAGGGAACTATGCACAGACACTGCATAAAAACACAAGGGAATGCACTGGGAGAAAAATGAAGGGACAGGGAATTAATAATGCACAACACTGGAATAATATCACAACACTGAAATAATATTGAGTTAAACAAATACTGCACTGAGAACTGGAAGGAAAACAATGTTATACTGCACACAAAAACAATAAAAATTGGCACACAACGTACTTACTGCAGGATCAGAAAATTACACAAAGGACATAGATAAAAATGAGACACGAAGCACATTGAATACTGAAAAAGTATTTGAAATAAATTTACACGAAACTGAAACACAAGTCTTTAAATGTCACTAAGAAAATTCACTGCTTAAATGTCTCACACACACGAATGTCTATAATAGAATAGAGTCTAATGATGAATGAACGACGAGTGTAGGTGGAGAGAATATATTCCTGGTCGTTGACTGCTGACAATCTTGAAGAAATGCGCTTACACGGAAGAACTCACACAGCAAGCTTTTACGTTGGCGCTCTGGGATGAAGGAAGACACTCTCGACTTGCTATGTGAGCCGAAACAATGCTGCTGGTACCCCAGATAGGGTAGAAAATACCACAAAATGTTGGCTGGTAGAGAGTAGTGTGAGCAGGTGGTTTGTTTTGTTTACAGCAGCGTGGCTGGTGAGTGGCGCGCTTGGATGACGTCACTGCTGCCTGACTCGCTGGCGGTGGGCGATGACGTCACGGCGTTCGGCCAGTACACTTATTCTCACGGCCTTGGAACTACTAACCCAGGTGGCTTTTTGCACAATAAGCCACAGGAATGGTGAAGATCACTCTGACAAGCGTCCAACTTGTAGCACAGAGCGATTGGAGACAATACTGCAAGGAACTGGCTTGCTGAAGAAACGACTGGCTTACTTGTATAACTGGCTTTCTGGAAGAGGCTGGCTTAGCTCTCTGGACTGTGAACCTGAACGCTCTTACTTGCACACAGCAGTGAAGAATTGGGTGGATGGCAGGAGACACTGGATGACTGTAGGCTGGCTTAGGCTCTTCCCATAAACTGGCTTACTTGTTGGCTTAATTGCAAAACCCAGATCAACTCTTCGGAGGTTTACTTGCAATTAGAAGCCAGAAGACTGGAGACACTGCTTCACAAGAGTCTTGGATGACAACACCGGCTGAGGGTAGTGAGGTAACGGTTGGTATGACGCTGGTCCGTGAGACGCTGGAGGCAATCACACCGGCTCTTCCTCTTCTTGTTAAATCTGCTCAGATTACACAAAATCTAGGCCCACAAGCTGCCACCATTTGTGTTGTGGGGTTCTTTTCATAGATTTGGTAATATTAACAGACGATGAGCTTGGGTTTTGGTAGCGTTTAATGAGGCGTTGGATATATGGGAGCTGAGAGCCTATGCCTGTATCCGTCTCGTATGGCTACTCGGATGGTACTGACTACTAGGCCGCCCTGCGCTGAGGCATTCAAAAGGCAGGCCTATGATTGGCTAATGCCAGATCACATGGGCAGAGGTTGGAAATCACGTGAACAGCCGTGGTGCAGCCGTTAGAAAATACGAACCGTACATAAGTTCTACGTTATTTAACTTATAAGTGCTTGGGTTATGGACACTCCCGAGCTTCAGAACCTTGCATTTATCTACATTGAACTGCATCTGCCACTTTTCTGACCACGAATTAAATTTGTCTAAATCTTCCTGAAGTTCTATGACATCTATGTTTGAATCAATTATCCTACCTATCTTCGTGTCGTCGGCGAATTTGCTCATATCACTAGTAATTCCTCATCAAGGTCATTGATATATATTAAAAACAATGGGCCTAAACTGATCCCTGTGGAACACCACTTGTTACAAGTCCCCATTCGGATTTAACCCCATTTATGCACACTCTCTGCTTCCTATTGGTGAGCCATGACTCGATCCATGACAGCACTTTTCCCCCAATGCCATGAGCTGCCACTTTCTTTAACAGTCTCTGGTGCGTACTCTATCAAAAGCCTTACTAAAGTCTAAATAAACAATATCGAATTCTTTATCGTGATCAACAGCCTCAAAAGCTTTACTGAAGAAGGTTAATAAATTAGATAGGCAGGAACGGCCCTCGTAAATCCATGCTGGTATCATTGATCAAATTATGGTTAATGCCACAGTGCAAGTTTTACATATTCGGCGGCACCACATATATATATGTATGTATATATATATATATATATATATATATATATATATATATATATATATATATATATATATATATATATATATATATATATATATATATATATATATATATATATATAATAATTATATAGTGGTGCCGCCGAATAGTAAACTTATTAACATATATATATATATATATATATATATATATATATATATATATATATATATATATATATATATATGCAAAAAGATCACAGTAAACAGGTGATATCAAAATATGCAAGACAACCACTATGAAAAATAGAGGAATTCCAAGCGCTTTCGTGACTACTCACATTATCAAGGAACTATAAAAGGAAACATGACAAGAAGGCTTATAAAGGGGCAAGACTACACCTCACAGTCACATCACACTAACAAAGACTACACCTCACAGTAGCGTAACATCTCACGACTCTGTGAAGAGGAACATAAGAAAGGACCTGAAACTCTTCCCAAGAATTAAGATTAGTCCAATTTATCATTAAATTCTTCCCAAATTTTATTAATTATAAATGAATCCAATTTATATAAACCAAAAGAAATATTCATATTATTTTCAAAACTACTTTTTATGAAACATGATTCTATTATATTCCTTTCAACTATGGACTTGCTTGATACAACTTTCTCAGCATTTTGAAAATCAATTGGATGGTTAAAATCTCTCACATGAA
>WNWK01051547.1:0-12456 GCA_009830355.1 Cherax destructor
TCTGTCCTGAAAATCAGCTTGACTGGTCGTTTTCTCTCCTTCACATACCCCCCTATTCTCTGAAAATTTACAATTTCGGACATGTCCTCTTCACCTATTTCTTTGATGATGTTCTCAATCTCCTTTCTTTCTGCCTGCCATCTTTAAATGTGTGTCCTTCCCTCGCTCTCCATGAATAAACACTGACATCGCTCTCTCCTCCTCCCATTGCCTTTCCCTCTGTGACTCTGGTTCCTGTTTGTACATGGCCATATTGTCCCTGAGTTTTTCTCTTGGTGGCATGATCATGCCTCTGCACTTGACCTAACCCCTTCTCCACCTGCACCTAGCTGCTCTCCCCTTTCACCCCTTGGCTATGCTTGGCAGGTTGATACGGCCTTAGCTTAAGTTATATCTCCTTCCTCCGCATTGGGCCCCTCGTTCAGTAGGGGTGTACCAGCTTCAGATGCTGTGCCTTCTCTGGTCAGTACCCCTGTAGCCCGCTTCAGCCTGTTTACCTCATATTCTAGGACTCTTATCCTGGCTACTGCAGCTTAGACTAGTGACTCCCAAGTCTTCTTCTCTTCCTCCAACCTCTTTTCCAATTTGTGTGTGTGTGTGTGTGTTGGTTGTAACAGTTAAGTGTTGAGGGCCCAGAAATAAACCTCCTCATTTTTATGTATCAATAATACTAATGATACACAAATAATAATACTACTAACACTAATAATACCAATAATAACACTAGTTCTTCTAATAATAACAATGCTAATACTAATAGTCAGCTTCTACATTTCCTAATAATACTAAATTTCTAATAATAGCAATACTAATACTAATAGACAGCTTCTACAGTGCCTGAACCCGTTAGTTAGTTACCATTTTGTCCAAGGCACATGTCGATTAGACACTAGGCCTGTTGTATGTGTGTGTGTGTGTGTGTGTGTGTGAGGAAACACTTCGAAATGTTTCGGCCCCGCCGGGAATTGAACCCGGGCTCTTCGTGCGTGAAGCAAGAGCGCTAGCCACCATGCCATCGGGGCGTGTGTGCTTGAGTGTGTGTGTGTGTGTGTACTCACCTAATTGTGGTTGCAGGGGTCGAGGGCCCAGAAATAAACCTCCTCATTTTTATGTATCAATAATACTAATGATACACAAATAATAATACTACTAACACTAATAATACCAATAATAACACTAGTTCTTCTAATATTAACAATGCTAATACTAATAGTCAGCTTCTACATTTCCTAATAATACTAAATTTCTAATAATAGCAATACTAATAGACAGCTTCTACAGTGCCTGAACCCGTTAGTTAGTTACCATTTTGTCCAAGGCACATGTCGATTAGACACTAGGCCTGTTGTATGTGTGTGTGTGTGTGTGTGTGTGAGGAAACACTTCGAAATGTTTCGGCCCGCCGGGATTGAACCGGCTCTTCGTGCGTGAAGCAAGAGCGCTAGCCACCATGCCATCGGGGCGTGTGTGCTTGAGTGTGTGTGTGTGTGTGTGTGTGTGTGTGTGTGTGTGTGAGGGAGAATGCGAGTGCGTATGCTGAGGAAGAGGCGGTTTATGTAGTTTCAGGGTGAGTGGGTGTGGGTGTGAGTGGGATTGGGAGTGGGAATGGAAGTGAGTGGGTGAAGGAAGGGGAGAAGGATATGAAGTGGGAGGGGGGACAGCGGCAGGGAGAGGTTATGGGGGCGAGGGACTGCTGGTTAAGCAAGGGGTATATAGGAGGGGATAGAGGTGGGGATGGATAGGGGGTACAGTGAGTTAGGGAAAAGGCTATATATATCTTTATATATATATATTTTTTTATATATTTATTTACTACAAGTACATGTACATGGTATACAGGCCTAGCTGACATCAGTGACATACTACTATATAGAAAGTCCCTTGTTATGCTGAGCATTTCGGGCAGATTAGGTCAGTGTCCTAGGATGCGACTCACACCAGTCGACTAACACCCAGGTACCCATTTTACTGATGGGGAACATAGACAACAGGTGTAAAGAAACACGCCCAATGTTTCTGCCCTGGCTGGGAATCGAACCCAGGCCCTCGCTGTGTGAAGCGAGAGCTTTAGCCACCAGACCACCAGAGGGGGGAAAGGAGATGGGGCCTTCGACTGGGGGGTATAGGGAGTAAGGGGAGAGAGGGAAGGAGGTGGGGGGAAATGGAAGATGGGTGGGAGGTGAGGAGGAAGAGAGAAGAGAGGGAGAGTGAGAAAGTGATAGAATGGTTGTGTGTGTGTGTGGAAGATGGAGAGGAAGAGAGGGGAATATATAGCTAAGTAGAGATGGAGAGAGAGAAAGACAGATAGAGAGAGAGAGAGAAAGACAGAGGGAGACAGAGAGAGAAAGGTAGAGAGGGAGACAGAGAGGGCAAAGATGGCAGAGGGGGTGAGGGAAGGACTGGGTCGCGGTCACTTGTTTACAATGGTTGTTTCCTCCTGCTGTGTGTGTGTGTGTGTGTGTGTGTGTGTGTAATTGGTGTACAGTTTAGTGCATAAGCCTACCTTAATTTAGCAATAAAATACGTCCCTCTAAGTCCTGGGTTCTCTACGTATACTGTTATGTGTATGTATGTCTGTGCGTGGTTAGTGTACCAGTGGATCTCCTCACTAGGTATCGGTTGCCACTGCCTCACCTACACCTCAGTAAATGCTGTTTACTCTAGTTTTGATAGCTCCAAGAGTGAGTGACCCTTAGCTTCCAGCCTCAGAGACTGGTATATACTGCAACCCCCTTGCAACAACAACGAGATGAATATCATGTGCGTCTGGCAGCAGTGGTCCTCCTCGTGGTGCCTTGCTGCCTCCTTGCTGAGAGTGTCGTACTCTCCGTCTCCTGGATCCTTTGCAAACTCCTATGATAAGTTCCTTTATCTTACGTATGTATATATATTCTCCACACCTCCTCAAGTGTTTACACTTTAACTGCTGGTAACTTCACTTTTCTTTCCTTATTTATGACACAGCCTGACTACGGCGGCACCGCTTCCTGGAGGCCTACTGCCCACCTTCACTGATACTTATTTTGTTTCCACTTTCTTCCTATTGCTTGTTAGTTAACTATTCACACTTGCTATATGCTACCTCACAGTTCACTCACTGAACAATTTGGCTTACACTTGACTATCCGACTTTGGGTTTACTTATCATTGTAAATTAACCATTTGGAGCTCTGTGACAGCAGTTCCTTCTAGGCCTCTAACAGTTTTTGCACTTTCAAAATTTCCTGAAATTTCAGTCTTCCTCTAATTCAATTCACTTTTAAGACCTCGTTGTCACTTGCTGGGTTGTTCACTGACCCATACAGTATCACTGGCTTCTGCTAAGAGCTAAAACACGCCCTAAAAACACTAAAAATCATGGGAGCCTTTGCCCCGCACTCTGACCGCGTCCTGTTGTGTGTTGTGTTGTGATATACGTATAAGAAACCACCAACAGTTCGACATGTGACAGTAAGAGTTCCAGAGAAATGAGTGACGTACCTGTGCGGTGCCAGCCAGGTGAACAGTGACCAGCTGGCAGCTGATTCTTGTGAGTAACTCCATGCTGACTCTTACACACGCAACCTTTCATTTTGATACAACGCTGGTCATTCCACTTCCCCTTCCAAAAGTTTAGCTCTACACAGTCCTCATTGTCTGTTAAATAGAGGAAATAAGAATTGAGTTTCTGTTTCGTCATTATTGGAGAAAGGATAGAGCCTCAACCAATCAATTTGCTGAATAACCTACAAGGGTTTAGAGGATGGATGATTGAGCTCTCACTGTTCTGTGCTAATTAATCTACACTGGTTTAACTGACCCAGGATTGAGCCTCCACCACTTATTTTGCTCCGTGACCCACAGGACTTTAGCAAACGTTGGATCGAGCTTCTAGCACACCTGCACTGAATGACTCAGAGATTCGCGCATCCATAAATATATTTAAGAATAAACAAATAACCCGCACATACAAAAGAGAAGCTTCCAACGACGTTTCGATCATTGTGAGTTGTAAATGATCCAAGTTGGACCGAAACGTCGTGGTAAACTTCCCTCTCCTACGTGCGGTTATTTGTGTATTGTTCCACTTACAATATTGTTCTTTATAAGTCAGAATTTTTTAAATATTCTTGATGAAGATTTTATTTGGAATATTAATTTAAGTAGATTAACGGTCATTATTGAACCAAGATTATTAACCATAAAAGGTTATTAACTAAGTTTAACTCAATATTATTATTCGTAGAGATAAATAACCAAAGACGACAAATATCCTAAGATTTTTAACACAAGGATTAATAACTCTGGATTATTTTTTCCTGGAGTATAAATAACCTAAGATTATTAATGTTATTAATCTCCAAGATCTGGGGACTGAGAATTAATGAGGATTTACTCTAGGAAGAGGAACCTAACTTAAATTCCTTGTGTCAAGAATCTTTTACCAGCATTAAGGTTGTCTTAATGCTGGTAAAGGACTGGTAGGAGAGAGAAGCTTACCACGATGTTTCTGGATGGAAGATAAGTCAATTTAAAACAATATTACAAGGAAAGATTACATCTTACGGTAGTAAAATATTAATTGGTTAATAAGCGTTCAGTTTGTAAGAGAATATTTGTAGGTGAGGATGTTTGACGGCGCTTATATTTGTATATGTGGGTGTTTGTTGGTGTTGATGTTTACACCTGTTGATGATTGTACATGCAAATATTTGTTGGTGTGAATATTTCTAGGTGTGTATATATGGAAGTATAGATATTTGTAACATTAGGATACCTTGAACTTGGCATAGGTACATGTATGTCTATGTTAGTATGACACAATATGCAGTGAACGCATATTGTATCATACTATTCCATCGTATTTATGTCCATTCTGTAATTTGGTGACCATAACTGTGCAGCATAATCTAAATGAAGCGTAACCAACGATATACAGTGTCCACAAAAACACTCCCTGATTTCAAACATGTATAACATGTGACTTTATTGTAATAATCTTCCACAGTTAGTAGCTTCAGATGCAGGATTTTATTCAGTTTCATGTGGTATAGGGTAACATTAAAGGCACTCTGCTTCAGGTCCTCCAGGGTTGCAGGTAGTTGTGGTACGTAAACTGTGCTCTTCACGTTCCCCCAAAGAAAGAAGTTACAAACAGTTAGGTCCGGTGACCTCGCAGGTCACTTGCAGAGCAACCAGCGGGACGCACATTGAGTGCCTTTAATGCTACCCTATACCACATGAAACTGAATAAAATCCTGCATCTGAAGCTACTAACTGAAAGCTTATAACAATAAAGTTACATGTTATACCTGTTTGAAATCAGGGAGTGTTTTTTTTTATACCTGTTTGAAATCAAGGATTGTTTTTGTGGACACCCTATAGAGTGATAGAAAAACCTGAGGACTCCCGTTATGTTCATGATTTTTGTGCTCATGTCATAAGTGTACGTCTCAGTTTTTGGCTCATGTCTTAGGTTATGGTGTTCATGTCTCATGTCTTAAATTTTTGTGCTCATGTCATGTATTAGTTGTCAGTCATGTTATAGTGTTCATGTCATGTTTTTTTGCTCATGTCATAAGTGTATGTCTTAATTTTTGGCTCATATCTTATTTTTTGGTATTCATGGTATGTTATAGTTTGTGGTTGTCTTAGTTTTTTGGGTTGTTCATGATATGTTTTAGTTGAATGGTGATCATGTTCTAAGTGTTTGTGTTCATGGTATTTTGTGATGTAGTCAGTGTGCTTGTGAGCAGCCACACCTTACCTTGGTAAATAGCTGTCGGACATGCCTCTCGGTTTAAGTCTCAGGTCTTTGTCTTTTGAACTAGCGTCAGGTTTCGGCGTCAGGTCAAAGCACGTGGTGCACGTCTCATTGAGGGAAGGGCTTGGAGGACGATATAAGGCCCAGGAAACAACTAGAGAGTGACATTCGGGCAGAGCTCTGGCCTGTGTGCAGAGCTCGTGCTGTGACTAGAAGTGTGACTGAGTTCCTGTGGTGAACTGTCCTCTGAACCATATTTTAAGTTATATTCTGTTTTATCAGTTTAATTGTATTCCCTGTCTCCCTGCTTATGTGTACAATCCCCATTTATCTAAACCCAATAGTGTTCTCCTGTTCCCAAATATATTATTGTACAAGGACTTAATAATAAACTGTGTTTGTGTGAAATAGTAATATTCACTGTCCCCGTTATATTATTCTTTATTCTTATACTTTATTCTTATATTTTATTTTAAGTACTGAGAGGGTGAGTGGTGTGGTGGTAATGAGAGGTGATGGTGTAGTCACCAGAGTGACCTCACATTACCTCCGCTCGTCACTCCACTCACCTCTCCTACCTTCTCCCTCCCTCCCATTACTCCCATATTCCCCAATTATCCCTCCGTTCTGTTACTCCCCTACATGACAATTTTTGTGCTTATGCCATAAGTGTTTGTCTTAGTTTTTGTGTTTAAGTTATAAAGTCTGGTGAATGAGTGAAAAAACTTTTATTATCAGTGTGTAGTTTGGTGGGTGAGATGTAATTTTCAGTTAATGAAAATTTGTGATTGAGAATGTAATTTGGTGGTTGAGTTATAGACGTCAAATGTTATTTTGGAGTATTCAAATGTTATTTGGGAGTATTCAAATATTATTTGGGAGTATTCAAATGTTATTTGGGAGTATTCAAATGTTATTTGGGAGTATTCAAAAGATATTTGGGAGTATTCAAATGTTATTTAGGAGTATTCAAAAATTATTTGGGAGTATTCAAAAATTATTTGGGAGTATTTAAATGTTACTTGGGAGTATGCAAAAGTTATTTGGGAGTATTGAAATGTTATTTGGGAGTATTCAAAAGATATTTGGAAGTAGTATTGAAATGTTATTTGGTAGTATTCAATTGTTATTTGAGAGTATAAAAAATGATATTAGGGAGTATTCAAAAATTATTTGGGAGTATTCAAATGTTACTTGGGAGTATACAAAAGGTATTTGGGAGTATTCAAATGTTTGGGAGTATTCAAATGTTATTTTGGCGTATTCAAATGTTATTTGGGAGTATTCAAATGTTATTTGGGAGTATTCAAATGTTATTTGGGAGTATTTAAAAGTTATTTGGGAGTATTTAAAAGATACTTGGGAGTATTGAAATGTTATTTGGGAGTATTCAAATGTTATTTGGGAGTATACAGAAGATATTTGGGAGAATTCAAATGTTATTTGGGAGTATTCAAATGTTATTTGGGAGTATTCAGAAGTTATTTGGGTGTGTGTTATTTTGGAATATTCAAATGTTATTTGGGAGTATTCACATGTTATTTTGGAGTATTCAAATGTTATAAGGGAGTGGAAAAATAAACACATAAGCAGTATAATGTGATCCTTTATTGACAACGTTTCGCCCACGCAGTGGGCTTTATCGAGTCACAGACAGATCTACCTAAAAAAAAGAGGAACATGAGTATTTATAGGATTTAGTCAGGTGGAGAATGCTGGGTCAGGTGGAGAATGCTGCATGTGAGTCTTCAAAGTAGGGTGATAGTTAAAACCTTGGGTAACTTAAAGGACCTGCAGTGTTCCATTCTTGAGTTCTATGTGGGATAGCGATGAAGAAGATTCTTGGCAATAGGTTCAGCTATGTTGTAGAAGCCGTTGTTCTGGTTGAAGTTGTTGGATATGCAGATAAGTGATGATTCCAGGATTCTTCGGTATTGAGTGTTGTCTTCTGGCGATGAGTGACAGTCTTCAAAGTAGGGTGATAGTTAAAACCTTGGGTAGTTAAGGACCTGCAGTGTTCCATTCTTGAGTTCTATGTGGGATAGTGATGAAGAAGTTTCTTGGCAATAGTTCAGCTATGTTGTAGAAGCCGTTGTTCTGGTGAAGTTGTTGGATATGCAGATAAGTGATGATTCCAGGATTCTTCGGTATTGAGTGTTGTCTTCTCTGGCGATGAGTCTTGCGAAGACAACACTCAATACCGAAGAATCCTGGAGTCATCACTTATCTGTATATCCAACAACTTCAACCAGAACAACGGCTTCTACAACATAGCTAAACCTACTGCCAAGAAACTTCTTCATCACTATCCCACATAGAACTCAAGAATGGAACACTGCAGGTCCTTTAAGTTACCCAAGGTTTTAACTATCACCCTACTTTGAAGACTGTCACATGAAGCATTTTCCACCTGACCCAGCATTCTCCACCTGACTAAGCATTCTCCACCTGACCCAGCATTCTCCACCTGACTAAATCCTATAAATACTCATGTTCCTCTTTTTTCCAGGTAGATCTGTCTGTGACTCGATAAAGCCCACTGCGTGGACGATACGTTGTCAATAAAGGATCACATTATACTGCTTATGTGTTTATTTTTCCATTGTCTCGGTATTTTATACCATTTATTTCCGTTATATGGGAGTATTCAAATGTTATTCTGGAGTATACAAAAGTTATTTGGGAGTATTCAAAAGTTATTTGGGAGTTTTCAAATATTATTCCAAAACCTACTATAAAAGATGGTAATATGAGTTCCTGCAGGTAAGGTAATGAGATTGAAGATTTATCAGCAGAAAAATTGACAGAGAATGATCTTGAAATGTTTATAAAAATGAGTGTGTTCTGTGATCATAGTATTAGTGATCTTGGTTATAGTGCTTAGAGGGAATGTGTATACAAAATGTGTGTTAGTTGATGATGATCTTTGTTTCTGGTGATCTTAGTGGTTTTGAGATGAGTGAACTTAGATTTTCGCAAACAGGATTTTATGTTCTGAATTGTGTATAAAAATGAGTGTGTTCTGTGCTTTTTATTTATTATTGAAAACAAGTAAAAAATGTGAGTTGTGGGTATTAATGGCGATGAGGTGCTGGGAGATGAGTGCGTTATGAGTGAAAAATATTTTTGTTCTATTATCGAATCGGAAAAAATTGTGGGATGAGATAATTGTTTGTGTGGTTAGGTTAGGTAAGGTCACACACTGAGTTCACACCTCGCTTGGCTCTGTCTGTCCCGTGACCTCACCAGGGAATGTAAATTTGAGCAGTAGACATCTACAGTTGGTGTAAAGAGTGTTCGTATAATCCAGTAGAATTGTATCTGATAGAGCATTCGTTATATCTGTTGAATTACCAATGTTGTGTATATTATAAGTGAAAATGTGACTTGAGAAGTGTTATCCTTTGATGTATGTATGTATTATGAAAACGAGAAAAATTGTGGGTTATGAGTGAGGGGGGGAGATCGAGGTAATGGTGGTGAGGTACTGGGAGATGGGTGGGTGGATGTGAAGAGGTGAGGTGCAGGGGAGATGGGGTGAGGTGCAGAAATGGAGGTAAGGTGTCTTTGTGGGTTATGAGTGAAAAACAAATGTAAGTGGTTGGATATAAAACGAGAAAAAATTGTGAAAAATATGACTTGTAGTGAATTGTTGGGGTATGTTGTTGGAGGTTCTTAACAGGTGTTGAGAAAATTATGTAAAATGTTGTGAATTGAGTGAAATTGTGTGTATTATAATTGAAATTGTGACTTGAGAAAAATTTGTTTTATTACCCAAAAATGTGAGAAAATTGTGTCCTTGTGGGTTATGAGTTGTGAGTACAGCGCAACCCCCCCCCCGTGATTATAATAATAATCTCTGTCTCTATGTGGAGTCAAGGAGATGGAGTATGGAGAGGATTTTATTAGAATTTTAGTGCAATTAATTGGGATTTTGCGTGAATTTTAAAAAAAGGTATAGTGTGAAAATTTTAAAGAAAATTTGGAAAAAAGTTGTTGAATAAAAAGTTGGTAATGTGAAATATTGTGGGATATGAGTGTATTAATTGTGTGTATTATAATTGAAATTGAAAAAAACTAGTTTGTATTACCCAAAATCATAACAAAATTGTGACCTGTTAATTTGATAAACTAGGAAGAGTGGAGGGCGAACCTACAATACCTGTGACCTAGAGGTTGTACAAACATGATGCAGTAGTTAAGGTGTTTATCAAATGACATGTATGAGGTCGCCCGTGATGTCACACCCACCTGTGTTTATTTGACGGTCAGTGACGTCACACCCCACCTATGGAAAAATAAACACATAAGGAGTATAATGTGATCCTTTATTGACAACGTTTCGCCCACGCAGTGGGCTTTATCGAGTCACAAACAGATCTACCTGGAAAATGAGTAACATGACTATATATAGGGTATAGTCAGGTGGAGAATGCTGGGTCAGGTGGAGAAAGCTGCATGTGACAATCTTAAAAGTAGTGTGATAGTTAAAAACATTGTGTGACTTAAAGGACCTGCAGTGTTCCATTCTTGAGTTCTAGGTGGGATAGCGTTGAAGAAGTTTCTTGGCAATAGGTTCAGCTATGTTGTAGAAGCCGTTGTTCTGGTTGAAGTTGTTGAATATGCAGATAAGTGATGATTCCAGGATTCTTCGGTATTGAGTGTTGTCTTCTCTGGCGATGAGTGACAGTCTTCAAAGTAGGGTGATAGTTAAAACCTTGGGTAAGTTAAAGGACCTGCAGTGTTCCATTCTTGAGTTCTATGTGGGGTAGTGATGAAGAAGTTTCTTGGCAATAAGTTCAGCTATGTTGTAGAAGCCGTTGTTCTGGTTGAAGTTGTTGGATATGCAGATAAGTGATGATTCCAGGATTCTTCGGTATTGAGTGTTGTCTTCTCTGGCGATGAGTGACAGTCTTCAAAGTAGGGTGATAGTTAAAACCTTGGGTAAGTTAAAGGACCTGCAGTGTTCCATTCTTGAGTTCTATGTGGGATAGTGATGAAGAAGTTTCTTGGCAATAAGTTCAGCTATGTTGTAGAAGCCGTTGTTCTGGTTGAAGTTGTTGGATATGCAGATAAGTGATGATTCCAGGATTCTTCGGTATTGAGTGTTGTCTTCTCTGGCGATGAGTCTTGCGAAGACAACACTCAATACCGAAGAATCCTGGAGTCATCACTTATCTGTATATCCAACAACTTCAACCAGAACAACGGCTTCTACAACATAGCTAAACCTACTGCCAAGAAACTTCTTCATCACTATCCCACATAGAACTCAAGAATGGAACACTGCAGGTCCTTTAAGTTACCCAAGGTTTTAACTATCACCCTACTTTGAAGACTGTCACATGAAGCATTTTCCACCTGACCCAGCATTCTCCACCTGACTAAGAACATAAGAATGGAGGAACACTGCAGAAGGCCTACTGGCCCATACAAGGCAGGTCCTTATCAAAACCACCACTACCTAAGAATTTACTCCTGTACTCACGACACTAATCAAACCCAGCCCCTCCCACTCATATTTGTCCAATCTCTTTTAAAGCCACCCAAGGTCCTAGCCTCTATCACCCTACTCGGAAGATTGTTCCACGCATCTACAACTCTGTTCGAAAACCAGTACTTGCCTATGTCCTTTCTAAATCTAAATTTATCCAATTTAAATCCGTTATTTCTCGTTCTTACTTGGTTCGATATCCTCAGTATTTTATTAATATCTCCTTTGTTTATGCCCATCATCCACTTGTACACCTGATGATATCTCCCCCCATTCTACGTCTCTCCAAAAGGAGATTTAAAGTCAAGTCATCTTCATACGGGAGATTTTTATACTGTAAATCATTTTAGTCATTCTTCTTTGTATGTTTCCAATGAATCTATATCCATCCTTAGTAAGGGGGAATCCGAGCTATAATCCCAAAGAGGTCTCCCAGTGAGAAAAGCGTAAAAAAATTTTGGGCTTCTGTTGTTATACTTCTTGAAAAAACTTTGTAATCTGTTATTTTTCCCCAATTAGGGACTGTTGTCTTGGCTTTTTGATTTCTGCTTTCCATGACTAAGTCTTTTTTTACATTCTGTAGACGCTTTAACTTCACCTAGTTTATAAACGAGGGATATTTTTTACCAACGACAAGCACCTTACACCCCACATTTTAACTTCATCTGCCACTTTTCAGACCAAGAATTAATTTTTCCAAATCCTCCTGGAGTTCATTTATCCTCCTCAGAATGAATTATACCCTATTTTTGTATCATCAGAAATTTTTCATGTCACGACCTTCATCAAGGTCAAAAATTAAAAAAATGGCCCAAAAATGATCCTTTTGGAACGCCACTATGACAAACCCCATTCAGATTTGACCCCCTTAATGGAAACCTCTGCTTTCTATTGGTAAGCCATGCCCCCTTTTCCATGCTAGAATTTTTCCTCCCAACCATGAGGGCCCCCTTTTTTAAGAGTCTTTGTGATACCTATCGAAGGCCTTACTGAAATCCAAGTAAAATATATCATATTTTTACTGTTATCCCAAATGTTTTTTTGAAAACGTCAGTAAATTTGAGGGAGGGAAAGACCTCTGTAAACCCAGAGATTTATTAATCAAATTATGTTCTTCAATGACTTTAAAATCAGCAAATTTATTCAATAATTTGCCTACTATAGACGGGGTTTAAGGGAATTTTATGGAATGGATTATCCCCCGAGAATATAGGGAAAT
>WNWK01051548.1:0-12456 GCA_009830355.1 Cherax destructor
GGGGGGATATGGAGGGATGGTGTTTGGAATGGGTAATATTCCATGGAGCGGAGAAGTGCCGCTGTTGCCTTACTTGCCACAGATCGTGTATCTGATTCATGCGGAGGTGGGTTTCCCAGTTTTTTCGATAAATCTGGAGGGATGTTCACCAGTGCTGATGAAAGTTTGGAGGGCTTCTGTGCATGGGTTTGAATGGGCTTGCCTGAGCATAAACCCCAATTAGGATATTTTTTTTCAGTAACACGATCTCTGATGCTTGAAATATCAAGTTCTTTCTGCATATTTAAAATTTTGGCATGAGGGCATCCAAATGATCCCCATTGCTTCGTTCTGCAATTTTCCAGCCCCCCAAGCTTCCAGTCAGACACAAGAGCAAGTAGTGGCGAAAAGATAATCAACCAATGATCTAATATAAGCAAGATACATCATTTTCACAATTTTAACATTAGAAACCATACCTGGGGTGAAACCCTGCCACAACTCGAAGTGCTCTCAACCTTTCTTTGTATTGACGACAAAGTCTCGTTACAACAGGTCCAAATAGTGGGACCTCAAATCCTAGATACCTGTATCTGTTTTTATTCTAGAAGAGACCCATCATGCAACTGGATTTTTTGGGAACTGTGCCTCTCTGTCGAGGAGGACCCCCATTGAGATCTTTGTTTTATCAGTAGAGATTATCAACCCCAGGTCCTGACACGAGCCTAGTACATGGTTAAGGATGTTTTGGGTGTTGGAGAATCCGGTGGTGTGAATCATTATATCATCAGCAAAACTGGGTATAGAGTATTTCCAATTCTCCGGATCGGGGCACCTTGACCAGCGTCAAGGTCTTCCCTAAAGGCAGCAGCTGTACTAATTTCTCATATCATATATCAACCATGGTTAATGTAACTTAATATTACACACATGGTTAATGTTACTGTTAATATTACACACATGGTTAATGTTACTGTTAATATTACACACGGTTAATGTTACTGTTAATATTACACACGGTTAATGTTACTGTTAATATTACACACATGGTTAATGTTACTGTTAATATTACACACATGGTTAATGTTACTGTTAATATTACACAATGTTAATGTTATGTTAATATTACACATGGTTAATGTTACTGTTAATATTACACACATGGTTAATGTTACTGTTAATATTACACACATGGTTAATGCTACTGTTAATATTATACACATGGTTAATGTTACTGTTAATATTACACCAATGGTTAATGTTACTGTTAATATTACACTCATAGTTAATGTTACTGTTAATATTACACCAATGGTTAATGTTACTGTTAATATTACACTCATGGTTAATGTTACTGTTAATATTACACACATGGTTAATGTTATTGTTAATATCACACACTTGGTTAATGTTACTGTTAATATCGCACACATAGTTAATGTTATTGTTAATATCACACCCATACCTGGAGTTTACCTGGAGAGGGTTTCGGGGGTCAACGCCCCCGCGGCTCGGTCTGAGACCAGGACTCATGGTGGATCAGGGTCTTATCAACCAGGCTGTTACTGCTGGCCGCACGCAAACTGACGTACGAACCACAGCCCGGTTGGTCATGTACTGACTTTAGGTGCCTGCCCAGTGTCTTCTTGAAGACAGCCAGGGGCCTATTGGTAATCTTCCTTATGTATGCTGGGAGGCAGTTGAACAGTCTTGGGCCCTGGACACTTATGGTGTTGTCTTTTAGTGTACGTGGCGCCCCTGCTGCTTTTCATCGGGGGAATGTTGCATCTCCTGCCGAGTCTTTTGCTTTCATAGGGAGTGATTTTTGTGTGCAGGTTTTGTACCAGTCCCTGCACGACCTTCCAAGTGTATATTATAATGTATCTCTCTCGCCTGCGTTCCAGGGAATACAGATCAAGGACCTTCAACCGTTCCCAGTAATTTAGGTGCCTTATCGTACTTATGTGTTCCCTGAAAGTTCTTTGTACACTCTCCAGGTCAGCAATGTCGCCAGCCTTGAAGGGGGCCTTTAGTGTACAGCAGTATTCAAGCCTAGAGAGAACAAGCAATTTGAAGAGAATCATCATGGGCTTGGTGTCCCTAGTTTTGAAGGTTCTCATTATCCATCCTGTCATTTTCCTAGCAGATGCGGTATATACATTGTTGTGATCTTTGAAGGCGAAATCCTCTGACATTATCACTTCCAGGTCCTTCACATTACTTTTTCGCTCTATTGTATGGTTATAATTTGTCGTATACCCTGATACATTTTTAATTTCCTCAAGTTTTCCATATCTGAGTAGTTGAAATTTCTCGTCGTTGAACTTCATATTGTTTTGAGTGGCCCATTTGAAGATTTGGTTGATGTCCGCTTGGAGTCTTGCGGTGTCTTCGATGGAGGTCACTGCCATGGCAATCCGGGTGTCATCCGCAAAGGAAGACACAGAGCTATGACTTACATCTCTGTCTATATCAGAAATGAGGATGAGGAATAGAATGGGAGCGAGTACTGTGCCTTGTGGAACAGAGATTTTCACCGTAGCTGCCTGGGACTTTACTCTGTTTACTATTACTCTTTGTGTTCTTTGCAGTTATAGATCCATCTACCAACTTTTCCTGTTATTCCTTTATCACGCATTTTTGTATGCTATTACACCATGGTCATATTTGTCGAAAGCTTTTGCAAAGTCTGTGTATACTACATCTGTATTTTGTTTATTCCCTTACAGCATCCAGGACCTTGTCTAGTGGTCCAGTAGCTGGAACAGGCAGAAGCCACCTACCTAAAGCCATGTTGCCCTGGGTTGTGTAATTGATGGGTATCTAGGTGGTTGGCGATCTTGCTTCTTAGAACCCTCTCAAAGATTTTTATATGGGATGTTAGTGCTATCGGTCTGTAGTTCTTTGCAATTGCTTTACTGCCACCTTCGTAAAGTGTAGCTATGTCTGCTGTTTTTAGTGTGTGGGATGACCCTGTGTACATGCTCCCTCTCCATGGAATGCTGAAGGCACGCGATAGGGGCTTCTTGCAATTCTTGATGAACACGGAGTTCCATGAGTCTGGGCCTGGGGCAGAGTGCATGGACATGTCATTTTTGCCTTTTCAAAGTTTTGTGGAGTTAGGGATAATATCGGATTTTTGAGATGACCAAATTTTGGGTTTCGTTCATAAAGAATTCATTTAGATTGTCGACCCTTAGTCTGGGCAGCGGCTTGATGAACACTGAGTCGTATTGGGACTTTAATATATCACTCATTTCTTGGCTGTCATCTGTGTATGTCCCATCTCGTCTAAGCAGGGGCCCAATCCTTGTTGTTGTTTTTTCCTTAGATTTGGCATAAGAGAAGAAGTATTTCGTTTATTTTTTTTTCAATTTCCTTTATGGCTTTTAGTTCTTCCTGTGATCTTGTCTCCTGTAAGATTCCTTCAGCTTAAGTTCGATATTTGCAATTTCATTGACCAGTGCCTCCCTTCGTATTTCAGATATATTGGCCCCTCTCAGGAGCTCTGCGACTCTTCGCCTTAGTCTGTATTGGGAGTGTCTCTCACTTTCTAGTTTACATCTTCTCTTTCTTTTTCTTAATGGAATGTGTCTTGAGCAGATCTCAAGAACCACAGAGTTCATTTTTTTTAGGCAAAAGGGTTTTGGATCCGTGTTGTTTAGGATATCTTCCCAGCTTGTTTCATTTAGGACATGGTTGACTTGATCCCATTGTATGTTTTTGTTATTGAAATTGAATTTTGAGAAGAGACCTTCTGACGATCACATTTTGCTAGTCAGGAGCCCTGTGCATACATGTCTGTCCCTCTATTATGTTGTGATCTGAGTGTATTGTCTTTGATGTTATAAGATCAGATTGTCGTTGTTGGGTGAAAATGAGGTCCAAGCGTGTTTTCGTCTTGTGGGTCTAATATTTGCTGGTTTAAGGTGAATTTGATGCAGAGATTTAATAGTTCGTGTGTGTGTGAATTTTCATTTGAGTTTCCTCCATGGTTAATGTTATTGTTAATATCACAAACATGGTTAATGTAACGGTTAATAAAATTGTGCTTTTTAGATAATTTCAGTTTTCCAATAATGCTGTTTTAATTTAGTTAAAGTTAAATATGAATACGAACAGGAATGCGGAAATAAATTGAAATTTAACTGTAAGGTTTATCAACACTTGTTTGATGAATGTAATGAATATCTTAGACAGTAATGTCACCACCAGCTAGGCATCCTGACTCATTGTGTCACTCACCAGCTAGGCATCCTGACTCACTGTGTCACCAGCTAGGCATCCTGACTCACTGTGTCACCAGCTAGGCATCCTGACTCACTGTGTCACCAGCCAGGCATCCCTGACTCATTGTCACCAGCTAGGCCCTCCTTGGACTCACTGTGTCACCACAAGCCAGGCATCCTGACTCAGTGTCACCAGCTAGGCATCCTGACTCACTGTGTCACCAGCTAGGATCCTGACTCACTGTGTCACCAGCTAGGCATCCTGACTCACTGTGTCACCAGCTAGGCATCCTGACTCACTGTGTCACCAGCTAGGCATCCCGACTCACTGTGTCACCAGCCAGGCATCCTGACTCAATGTGTCACCAGCTAAAATCCTGACTCCTGTGTCACCACCAGCTAGGCATCCTGACTCAATGTGTCACTCACCAGCTAGGCATCCTGACTCACTGTGTCACTCACCAGCTAGGCATCTTGACTCACTGTGTCACTCACCAGCCAGGCATCCTGACTCAAGTGTCACTCACTCACCAGGCATCCTGGGCTCACTGTGTCACTCACCAGCTAGGCATCCTGACTCCAAAGTGTCACCACCAGCCAGGCATCCCGGAATCAATGTTCACTCACCAGCCAGGCATCTTGACTCACTGTGTCACCACCAGCTAGGCATCCTGACTCAATGTGTCACTCACCAACCAGGCATCCCGACTCACTGTGTCACTTTACCAGCTAGGCATCCTGACTCAATGTGTCACTCACCAACTAGGCATCCTGACTACTGTGTCACTCACCAGCTAGGCATCCTGACTAATGTGTCACTCACCAGCTAGGCATCCTGAATCAATGTGTCACTCACCAGGTTTTGGCATCCTGACTCACTGTGCCCCTCCCAGCTAGGCATCTGGGCTCAGTGTCATCCCCAGCTAGGCATCCTGACTCACTGTGTCACTCACCAGCCAGGCATTTTGACTCACTGTGTCACTCACCAGCCAGGCATCCTGACTCAATGTTCACTCACCAACTAGGCATTCTGACCCTTTACTGTGCCTCACCAGCTAGGCATCCTGACTAATGTGTCACTCACTAACTAGGCATCCTGACTCACTGTTCACTCACCGCTTTGGGGTCCTGACTCAATGTGTCACTCACCCCCAGGGATCCTGAATCAATGGGCACCACCAGCCAGGCATCCGACTCACTGTGTCACTACCAGCTTGGGGGTCCCGACTCAGTGTCACTCCCGCTAGGCATCTTGACTCACTTTTCACCACCAACTAGGCATTTTGACTCACTGTCACTCACCAGCTAGGCATTTTGACTCACTGTCACCACCAGCAGGGGGTCCGACTCACTGTGTCACTCACCGTAGGCATCTTGACCCCACTGTGTCACCACCAGCCAGGCATCCCGACTCACTGTGTCACTCACCCAGCTAGGCATCATGACTCACTTTTCACTCCCCCGCTAGGCATTTTGACTCACTGTGTCACTCCCCGAAGCATCCTGACTCACTGTGTCACCACCAGCTATGCATCCTGACTCACTGTGTCACTCACCAGCTAGGCATCTTGACTCACTGTGTCACAAACCCCGCTAGGCACCCCGACTCACTGTGTCACCACCAGCTAGGTATCTTGACTCACTGGTCACTCACCAGCTGGGGACCCTTTTCCCCCCTTTTTAGTCACCCCCCCAGGCATCCTGACTCACTGTGTCACTCACCAGCTAGGCATCCTGACTCACTGTGTCACCCCACCAGCTAGGTATCTTGACTCACTGTGTCACCCCACCAGCTAGGTATTTTTTATCACTGTGTCACCACCAGCTAGGCATCCTGACTCACTGTGTCACTAAACCCCGCTGGGCCCCTTTACTCACTTTTCATTTTACCAGTTGGGGTTTCCCCGGGCCCCGGGGGGTCACCACCAGATAGGCATCCTGACTCGCTGAGTCACTCACCAGCTAGGCATCCTGACTCACTGTGTCACCACCTGCTGGGGATCCTGACTCGCTGAGTCACTCACCAGCCAGGCATCCTGACTCACTGTGTCACTCCCCCTGCCAGGCACCCCGACCCCACTGTGTCACCACCAGCTAGGGCACCCCCTTGATCACTACCAGCTAGGCATCCTGACTCACTGTGTCACTCACCTGCTAGGCATCCTGACCCCCGCCGAGTCACCCCAGCCAGGCATCCTGACTCACTGTGTCACCACCTGCTAGGCACCCCGATTTTATTTGTCACTCACCAGCTGGGGATCCTGACCCCACTGAGTCACCACCGCCAGGCATCCTGACCCCCACCGAGTCACTCACCAGCTAGGCATCCTGACTCACCGAGTCACCACCACCCAGGCACCCCGGGCTCCCCCCGGTCACCACCAGCAAAGGGGGATCCTGTTTTACCAAGTCACCACAAACGAGACAAAATCTAGCAAGTCTGTTGGTCTGGGAAACAATAGTTCACAGCAGCTTCGGCAAAAAAAGTTTTTTTTATTATTTACCGCAGGTGCGTGTTGTTGTGTTGGGAAGGTGAGGAGGAAGAGGGGGGGGCCGGAGTGCTGCCGCCGCGGGAGGTGAAGAACCAGCCAAGGAGGAGGCAGAGTGGCTGGCCTGGGGGGTTTTCATGACAGAGTGCAACAATGGCTCGGGGACAACCGCGTCCGGGTTTTCGAGTCTCATGTTAAAACCATGTTGCTGGAGCCTGACACTAAGAAGGTGGCACTCTAGGAGCTGGTATCAGCCTCTTATGATGTATCGTCAAAAAAGGGGGCATTCTACAGGAGCGAGTCTCAACCCTTCTAATATCGTCAAAAAAGGGGGCATCGATTAGGAAAAAAAAAATTGTTAGTTCTTGTTTGTGTGTGAGAAGTGCAAGAATTTATCAGTATGTATGTTAGGACTACATGAAGAAGTTTTTGTGTACTTACCTATATGTACCCTTTTTATCGACTGCCGTTTTTTCCAGATTCACTCTCCTACCCTGGTGAACTCTATCGTACCTGCTCTTAAAACTTTTAAAGAAGCCTGCCTCCACCACCTCTTCATCGAGGTCATTCAACTTCCTGACCACCATGAGGAAAAAAAAAAATTACGTAACATCCCTGTGAGTCATCTGTGTCCTTAATTTCCCCAAATGCCCTTGTCAAAGTGTACTGAATACTTTCAAATTCAAATTTTTTATTTTTGGGAATATACAGAGTGGGGTGTAATTATAGTAATGTACATTTTATGAGGGGAAATAGATATTACAAGATGGTCTTTGATAGGTCTTACTCAAAGTGACACAATGATTATACTGATTGTAAGGTTGGGGAATTGTAGTGAGAAAAAGGTTTACAATATTGAGGATTGAAATTTAAACATTTAAGAATTAAAAATTAGTTTAAAAAATTTTAAAAAATTAATTTATATATTAATGGTAAAGGTGATGTATTCATAAAAAGTTTCTATATTGGAGTGTCTTAGGAAAAATTATGACTAGTTTTAAAAATTATGAAGCAATAGTTGTATTCGAATTTTTGGTCAGTCATAAAATTTAAAAAGGTCACAGATATCAGTGTTTTTTCTGTGGATATGTGCAAGATAAAGTAGTTTTCATGTGGTTAGCTCCCGGGTTTGGGGGCGTAAGTAAAAAATAAGATGTTTTTTTAAAAGTGCTTTTTAAAAGGGGGGGGGTTTTTCTGCAGTTCTGTTTAAAAACTTAAAAATCCCAGCTATGTTATATATAGGCTCCCCATTTTTTGTGACGTCACGAGTCCGCTCATGTGAGAAGTTGGCCCCAGGCCTCCCCCTCACTTCCTGCTAGCCGTAGACTGGACAAGGGGGGGCCTGGGCTTTCCCCTCCCTCACAATATACGCCTCCCTACCCCGTGTATTCTTTCATCTTCATTTCCTTGGCGAACCCCCCACACCCTTAAGTACCTGTTTTCTGCCTCAAACAGCCTATCTCTGTCTACCTTATCATTTCCTAGTACGTTATCAAGTCTTCCCCGGTCTTTCTGTCATTCAACGTTGATAGGTTCAATTCCCCCCATCCTCCTATCGTAGTTCAAACTCCTTAACTCTGGGAAGCCTCATTGCATATCTCTGCACTGGGGTTTTCCCCCAAAGGGGGGAGAGATGTTATCATCACACCTAACATTTTTTTGGTCATCACTACCATGGTTACTCAAACAACAGTCCCCCCCCCTCCCCCCCCCTCCCTCCTCCTGAAAACTAACATCTGTGAGAGATACACACCTCTCAGTGTTTTTCTGACAGAACACACAACCCCCGTAAGTACACTAAGAGAAACACCCCCCCGGGGTACATAAAGTTACACACCATAACCTTTCCCCAAACCCCCCCTTTAGTTAAAACTTAAATCTGCTTAGTTACATTTAACATCCACTGAATATTTTAGCTTGGTTTTAAAAATTTAGACTGTTTTCCCTCCCGAGTTAATGCAGCAGAAAAAACAAACTGTCTGCCAAAATTATCTTTGATTTTTAAGTTCACAAGTTCTGCCTAGAAGCCACCACGTGGCCTAAGATATATAAAAAATTTTGTTTGGGTTTTTTTTTAACCCCCGGGGAGGGTTTTTCCCTTTTTGGAAAAACCCCCTTAAAAAGTCAGTGCGTCATGGGGGGTCTATCTGTATTATTTTTGTCCCCCAGGATGCGACCCACCCAGTCGACTAGCACCCAGGTCCCTTTTTTTAACGCCACTTTTCTTTTTTTTTATTCTTCTTCTTCTTATTATTATTTTTAAAACCATCAAAATAACCCCCAAAACCCCCAAAAAGATACTACAGCGTGGGAGGGATGTAGGCAAGTAGAAATGTGAGAATGTTAATTAAGGTGAGCAAGAGACAGGGGTTTTTCAGTTAGATGTTATTTTTTTTTAATTTTTTTTATGCACACGATACGAATGGTGTGGGTGGTAGTCAGAAGATTACAGAGGCAAAAAAGGCCCAGGGTTTCCCCCAACATTACAGAGGCACATAATGGGTTCAGGGACTGTCCCCCCAACATTACAGGGCACAAAATTTTTTTTGGGGGACTCCCCCTAAATTTTTAAAAAGAGGCACATAATGATTTGGGGGTTTTTCCCCCTCAACATTCAGAAAAAATTGGGGTTTAGGGACTGTACCCCAACATTACGAGGCACATAATGAAAGGGGGGACTGTACCTCACTTTACAGAGGACATAATGATTTGGGGGGACTGTACCTCAACATTACAGAGGCACATAATGATTTGGGGGGGGACTGTACCTCAACATTACAGAGGCAATAATTTTGGGGGGACTGAAAATTTCAACATTACAGAGGCAAATAATGAAAGGGGGGACTGTACCTCAACATTACAGAGGCACATAATGAGTTTGGGGACTGTACCCCAACATTACAGAGGCACATAATGATTTGGGGGGACTGTCCCCTCAACATTACAGAGGCACATAATGAGTTTAGGGACTGTACCTCAACATTACAGAGGCACATAATGATTTGGGGGGACTGTACCTAACATTACAGAGGCACATAATGATTTGGGGGGATCCCCGCAAAGTTTTAAAAACTAAAGAAGTTACAGAGATAATGAATTATTTACATGTTTACAGTTACAGTCGTAATGACGTATTTATGCAGACATGAATTAGGTCATCAAAATTTTAAAAAAAAATATGTCCTTATATTTTAACCAGATATGCTTGAAAAAAAAAAAAAAAGGTCTAAATCTTTAAGCATTATTTACAGTAGGCAAAAAATTTTTGGGATTTTCCAGAATAGTTGGTAATATGGCATTGTGGATAAAATACTTTAAATTTTTTAACATTACTGAGTTGTGTCTGACTTCATTTAATTTTTTTCGCTTTCCACCCCCAAAAGTTGGGTCTAGATTATCTAGAGATACTGGTAATCCAGCCGGAGCCGGAGGGAGTGACACCCCAAAAGTCTGTTTTGTTGGGGGGGTCCATAGACATTTAATCTTCCTGCATGCAAGTGACTGGTGTCAGTCTCCCCCCGTTTCAAGTCAATGAAGTTCAGTTGAAGTTCTTTTCGTATAATCGTTCTTAAACTGCTGACAGCCTAAAACTGTAATTACTTCCTTTGAAGGTATGTGACTGCCAGTTCATTGGGGGTTTTTTCATACATCTGAAGACTAATGTGAGATGCAGTGAGTGTTTTTTGTAGGTCCAGCGTGCACTCTTTATACACACGATAATCTTTTAACATACGTTAGACGAAAAGTGACTTGAGAGTTCAGGGATCGATCCCGGTCCCTCCGTGGAAAAATCGGTCCCCCCCTGTGAGATCCTCCCCGGGGGCCCCCCCTGTGAGATCCTCGGTCCCCCCCTGGAGATCCCCGGTCCCCCCGGGGGGATCCCCGGGGGCCCCCGTGGAGATCCTCGGTCCCTCCCCCCTGAGATCCCCGGGCCCCCCCTGTGAGATCCTCGGGGGGCCCCCGGGGGGATCCCCGGTCCCCTCCGTGTGAATCCTCGGTCCCCCGTGTGAGATCCTCGGGCCCACCGTGTGAATCCCCCGGGCCCCCCCTGTGAATCCTCGGTCCCCCCCTGTGAGATCCTCGGTCCCCCCGTGTGAGCCCCGGGCCCCCCGTGGAATCCTCGGTCCCTCCGTTGAGATCCCCGGTCCCCCCGGTGAGATCCCCGGTCCCTCCGGGGGTGAGATCCTCCGGGGCCCCCCCTGTGAGATCCCCCCCGGGCCCACCCTTTTTAGATCCTCGGGCCCTTTTCCCGTGGCCCCCTTTCCCCCGGGGGGCCCCTTTCCCCCGTTGAGATCCTCGGTCCCACCGTGTGAGATCCTCGGTCCCCCGTGTGAGATTTCCTTTTTTAGTCCCTCCCCCGGGGGGATCCTCGGGCCCTCCGTGTGAGATTCCCCCCCCTCGGTCCCACCGTGTGAGATCCTCGGTCCCCCCGTGTGAGATCCCGGTCCCTCCGTGTAGATCCCCCGGGCCCACCGTTTTTATCCTCCGGTCCCTCCGTGTGAGATTTTCCTCCCGGTCCCTCCGTGTGAGATCCTCGGTCCCACCGGGAGATCCTCGGGCCCCCCCTGTGGTCCCCGGTCCCCCGGGGGGATCCTCGGTCCCTCCGTGTGGATCCCGGTCCCACCGGGGGGATCCCCGGGGGCCCCCCTGGAGATCCCCGGTCCCTCCGTGTGAGACCCGGGGCCCCCCCTTTTTGAGATCCTCGGTCCCACCGGGGGGATCCCCGGTCCCCCCGTGTGAGATCCCCCCGGGGGCCCTGTGAGATCCTCCCCGGGGGACCGGGGAGATCCCGGTCCCCGGGGAGATCCTCGGTCCCTCCCAAAACCCGGGCCCCCGTGTGAGATCCCGGTTCCCCCGGGAGATCCCCCGGGCCCCCCCGTGTGAGACCCCGGTCCCCCGGGGGTCCTCGGTCCCCCCGTGTGAGACCTCGGTCCCCGTGGGGGAGATCCTCGGTCCCCCCCTGTGAGATCCCCGGTCCCACCGGTGAGATCCTCGGTCCCTCCGTGTGGGGATCCCCGGTCCCCCGTGTGAGATCCTCGTCCCTCCGGGGGGATCCTCGGTCCCACCGTGTGAGATCCTCGGTCCCTCCGTGTGAGATCCCCGGTCCCTCCCCCCTGGGGCCCCCCCCGGGGGACCCCGGTCCCACCGTGTGAGATCCCCCCGGTCCCTCCGTGTGAGATCCTCGGTCCCCCCCGGGGAGATCCCCGGCCCCGGGGGATCCCCGGGCCCACCGGTGAGATCCTCGGTCCCCCGTTTAGATCCTCGGTCCCCCCCGTGTGAGACCCCGGTCCCTCCGTGGGGGAGATCCCCGGTCCCTCCGTGTGAGATCCTCGGTCCCACCCCTGTGAGATCCTCGGTCCCCCCGTGTGAGATCCTCGGTCCCCCCGTGTGAGATCCTCGGTCCCACCGTGTGAGATCCCCCGGTCCCCCCCGTGTGAGATCCCCGGTCCCTCCCGGGGAGATCCTCGGGCCCACCGTTTAGATCCCCGGGCCCTCCGTGTGAGATGAGAAATTAAGTGTCCTGGTCATTGGGGGGGTTTTTTCCGGTTTCCCAAAGGAAGACCATTTGGTATTGGTTTTGGAGATTGCGATTGCACCCCCCCGGGGCCGAGAAACCGGGTACCGTTTTCAATGGAATACTAGCATCTAAGGCGCAACTGTATGTTATGGGCCTGACTCCGGGTCAGACCTTTTACGGTGTGGGTGGCCGGAAACGGCATTCCACGTCGTATACTTTTTTGAAAGTTTATTAAGGTGAG
>WNWK01051549.1:0-12455 GCA_009830355.1 Cherax destructor
TGGTGGAGGAGGATGGATCTGGTACAGTGCAGGGATTGGCTGCAATATGATGGTCATAAAGGAACTGCAAAATTTAAAAGTAGCTTGCTTATGAGGTTAGGAGGTGGGGTGGGGTGCTGGAGGGGAGGCTATATATCCAGTTTATGACTGGAAAGGAATTTGGGGTTTCGGGAATTACGTTTATCGGGAAGGGATCGTGAGCTGATGTATAGGTTTCTACATGGGGAGGTTGCTGCAAGGGAGATTTTATTTGAATGGGATGTGTGAAAGATGGGGTTGTGAGAGGTGGCAAGCCGGAGACCGTCTTGCATGCCATATATTTTGTGAAGCATTGGAAGGGGTAAGGGTGGTGGATGGGATGGGTTTTGAGGAAATTGGGGGGAGGGGGAGTACCTTTGTTAAGGGCAATTTTCTTGGATTTGGGGGGGGGGATTCATAGGGACAAAAAGGGTTTACTGTACTGCATGGTGGATTTTGTTTGTGTGTCATGGAAATTGAGAGAGGTGGGCATTCGGGAAAGAATAAAGGCGGTGGCGGCTCATATATATCGAACCAAGTGTCGGAATCGTTTGCTATATGGGAAGGGTTGGGATTCTGTATTTTCGGAGGATTACAGATCATTAAGTGTCAAGGGGCTATTGAGAGGTTTGGAGGGGTTTGAGTGGGTTTGACCTGTAGGGTTGGGGAATAGGGGAAAGGGAGGTGTTTTGTCAGAAAAACACTCAAACCGCTCTAAAACGTCGAAATATGCCATAAAATGCAATTTTAGGCCATTTTTCTGAGCTTTTTAATGTTTCATGTATTTTTGAAAATAATATGAAATATTCTAAATTAATATTGATTTTTATAGATTTTTAATGGGATTTTTTTAAAAATATGTAAATAATTTATAAATATTAAAATTTTTTTGACGATTTAAGACATTTTCAAGGATTTTCTGAAAAACTATTTTTTTATAAAATATACCTATGAGTAAGCTTCCTAAAAGAAAATCATAAAATTTTGCTTACTTTTCCCATAAATTTCAATTGCAGTAGAAATTCTATTTAAAAGTGTGATAATCTAAGTATTTTAGCTAAAAAATGAGTTTTGCCAGAAAAGCACTCAAACCGCTCTAAAACGTCGAAATATGCCATAAAATGCAATTTTAGGCTATTTTTCTGAGCTTTTTAATGTTTCATGTATTTTTGAAAATATGAATATTTTAATATTGATTTTATAGATTTTAATGGGATTTTTTTAAAATATGTAAATAATTATATAAATATTAAAAATGCTATAAAACGTTATTTTATTGCATTTTTGACGATTAAGCATTTTCAAGATTTTTGAAAAACATTTTTTGATAAATAACCTATGAGTAAGCTTCCTAAAACAAAATCATAAAATTTTGCTTACTTTTCCCATAAATTTCAATTGCAGTAGAAATTCTATTTAAAAGTTTGATAATCTAAGTATATTAGCTAAAAAATGAGTTTTGCCAGAAAAGCACGAAAACCAGTCTAAATCGTCGAAATATGCAATAAAATACGATTTTAGCACATTTTTCTGAGCTTTTTAATGTTTCATGTATTTTTCGAAAATAATATGAAATATTCGATAAAAATATTGATTTTTATAGATTTTTAATAGGATTTTTTAAAAATATGTAAATAATCAATATATATTCAAAAATGCTATAAAACTTGATTTTATTGCATTTTTTGACGATTTGAGGCATTTTCAAGGATTTTCTGAAAAACTATTTTTTTAGATAAAATACACCTATGAGTAAGCTTCCTAAAAGAAAATCATAAAATTTTGCAAACTTTTCCCATAAATTTCAATTACAATAGAAATTCTATTTAAAAGTTTGAAAATCTACGTATTTTAGCTAAAAAATGAGTTTTGTCAGAAAAATACTCAAACCGCTCTAAAACGTCGAAATATGCCATAAAATGCAATTTTAGGCTATTTTTCTGAGCTTTTTAATGTTTCATGTATTTTTGGAAAATAATATGAAATATTCTAAATTAATATTGATTTTTATAGATTTTTAATGGGATTTTTTAAAAATATGTAAATAATTTATAAATATTCAAAAATGCTATAAAACGTTATTTTATTGCATTTTTTGACGATTCAAGACATTTTCAAGATTTTCTGTTTTTGACGATTCAAGGCATTCAAGGATTTTCTGAAAAACTATTTTTAGATAAAATATTCCTATGAGTAAGCTTCCTAAAGAAAATATAAAATTTTGCTTACTTTTCCCATAAATTTCAATTGCAGTAGAAATTCTATTTAAAGTTTGAAATCTAATTTTAGCTAAAAATGAGTTTTGTCGAAAACACTCAAACCGCTCTAAAACGTCAAATATGCATAAAATCATTTTAGCATTTTTCTGAGCTTTTAATGTTTCATGTATTTTGAATAATATGAAATATTCTAAAAAATTGATTTTTAAATTTTAATGATTTTTAAAAATATGTAAATAATTATAAATATTAAAATGCTATAAAACGTTATTTTATTGCATTTTTGACGATTAAGCATTTTCAAGATTTTCTGAAAAACTATTTTTAGATAAAATTACCTATAGTAAGCTTCCTAAAGAAAATCATAAAATTTGCTAACTTTTCCCAAAATTTCAATTGCGTAGAAATTATTAAGTTTGAAAATCTATATTTTAGCTAAAAATGAGTTTTGCAGAAAACACTCAACCTTAAAACGTCGAAATATGCATAAATGCAATTTTAGCCATTTTCTGAGTTTTAATGTTCATGTATTTTTGGAAAATAATATGAAATATTCTAAATATTGATTTTTATAGATTTAATGGGATTTTTAAAATATTAAATAATTATAAATATCAAAAATCTATAAAACTTATTTTATTCTTTTTGACGATTTAGATTTTCAAGATTTTCTGAAAAACTATTTTTTAGATAAATATCCTATGAGTAAGCTTCCTAAAAAATCATAAATTTTGCTAACTTTTCCCATAAATTTCAATTGCAGTAGAAATTCTATTTAAATTTAAATCTACATATTTTAGCTAAAAATAGTTTTGCAGAAAACATAACGCTTAAAACGTCGAAATATGCCATAAAATGCAATTTTAGGCCATCTTCCTAAAAGAAAATCATAAAATTTTGCTAACTTTTCCCATAAATTTCAATTGGTAGAAATTCTATTTAAAGTTTGAAAATCTACATATTTTAGCTAAAAATGAGTTTTTCAGAAAAGCACTCAAACCGCTCTAAAACGTCGAAATATGCCATAAAACGATTTAGCCATTTTTCTGAGCTTTTAATGTTTCATGTATTTTGAAAATAATATGAAATATTCTAAATAATATTGATTTTTATAGATTTTAATGTTTTTAAAATATGTAAATAATTATAAATATTCAAAATGCTATAAAACGTTATTTTATTGCATTTTTGACGATTAGGCATTTTCAAGATTTTCTGAAAACTATTTTTAGATAAAATACCTATGAGTAAGCTTCCTAAAAGAAATATAAAATTTTGCTTACTTTTCCCATAAATTTCAATTGCAGTAGAAATTCTATTTAAAGTTTGAAAATCTACATATTTTAGCTAAAAATGAGTTTTGTCAGAAAAGCACTCAAACCTCTCTAAAACGTGAAATATGCATAAAATGCAATTTTAGCCATTTTTCTGAGCTTTAATGTTTCATGTATTTTTGAAAATAATATGAAATATTCTAAATTAATATTGATTTTTATAGATTTTAATGTTTTTTAAAATATGTAAATAATTTATAAATTTAAAATGCTATAAAACGTTATTTTATTGCATTTTTGACGATTCAAGCATTTTCAGGATTTTCTGAAAACTATTTTTAGATAAATATACCTATGAGTAAGCTTCCTAAAGAAAATCATAAAATTTTGCTTACTTTTCCCTGGATTTTCTGAAAAACTATTTTTAGATAAAATCATACCTATGAGTAAGCTTTCTTTCTAGACAAAACACTTTTAGCTAAAATGTAGATTTTGAACTTTTAAATACAATTTCTACTGCAATTCAATTTGGAAAAGTTAGAAATTTATGTTTTCTTTAGGAAGCTTACTCATATGTATATTTTATCTAAAAATAGTTTTCAGAAAACTGAAAATGCTTAAATCGTCAAAAATGCAATAAAATAACGTTTTATAGCATTTTTGATTTTTAATATTTTCATATTTTTAAAAATCCTATTAAAAATTTTATAAAAATCAATATTTTTAGAATATTTCATATTATTTTCAAATATAAACATTAAAAAGTAGAAAAATGTGCTAAAAATTATTTTATTGCATTTTGACGATTTAGAGCAGTTTGAAACTTTTCTGAAAACTATTTTTTAGCTAAAATACCTATAGATTTTCAAACTCTAAAATTTTGCATAACTTTATGAAATTTCAATTGTAGAAATTCTTTTAAAAGTTTGAAAATCTAATATTTAGCTAAAAAATGAGTTTTGTCAGAAAACACTCAAATGCTTAAACGTCGAAATATGCATAAAATGAATTTTATGCCATTTTCTGAGCTTTTAATGTTTCATTATTTTAAAATATAAAATTCTAAAAATAATAATTTTATAGAATTTTATGGGATTTTTTAAAATACATGAAAATAATTTAAAATATTGCTAAAACGTATTATTGCATTTTGACGATTTCAAGGAGCTTTGAGTGCTTTTCTGAAAACTCATTTTTTAGCTAAATATACTATAGTAAACTTTAAATACATATAAATTTCTACTTTCCATAAAATTTCATGCAGAAATTCTATTTAAAGTTTGAAACTAATATTTTAGCTAAAAAATGAGTTTTGTCAGAAAACACTCAAATCGCTCTAAACGTCGAAATATGCAATAAAATACGTTTTAGCATTTTCTGAGCTTTTTAATGTTTCATGTATTTTTCAAAATACTATGAAATATTCTATAAATAATATTGATTTATGATTTTATATGATTTTTCAAAATATAAATAATTAATAATATGAAAAATGCTATAAAACTTATTTTATTGCATTTTTGACGTTTTAAGGCAGTTTCAAGCATTTTCTGAAAAACTATTTTTTAGATAAAATACCTATAGATTTAAACTTCCTAAATAATGTAAATTTTGCTACTTTTCAATAAATTTCAATTCAGTAAAATTTATTTAAAGTTTGAAATCTAAGTATTTTACTAAAAAATGAGTTTTGTCGAAAATCCTCAAAAACCTTAAAATCGTCGAAAATGCAATAAAATCAATTTTATAGCATTTTCTGAATTTTATTAATATGTATTTTTGAAAATAATATAAAATTCTATAAAATTATTTTTATAGATATTTTATATTTTTAAAAATATGAAATATTTAAATACTAAAAATGCTATAAACGTTATTTATTGCATTTTTGACGTTTAAGCATTTTGAAAGGGTTTTCTGAAAACTCATTTTTTAGCTAAAATACTAATTGATAACTTTTAAATACAATTTTGCAATTTTCGAAAATTTCAAAATTCAGAAAATTCTTTTAAAGTGATAAATAGTATTTACTAAAAATAGTTTTCAGAAAATCCTTTAAATGCTTAAATCGTCAAAATGCAATAAAATAAGTTTTAGCATTTTTGAATATTTATAATTTTCATATTTTAAAAAATCATTAAAATCTATAAAAATCATTGATTTTTAGATTTTTCAATGATTTTCAAAATATGTAAATAATTAAAATACTCAAAAATGCATAAAATCGTTATTTTATTGCATTTTTTGACGATTTAGAGCATTTCAAGGCATTTTCTGAAAAACTATTTTTTTTGATAAAATACCTATGAGTAAACTTCCTAAAGAAAATCATAAATTTTGCTAACTTTTCCCATAAATTTCAATTGCAGTAGAAATTCTATTTAAAAGTTTGATAAACTAAGTATTTTAGCTAAAAAATGAGTTTTTCAGAAAAGTCTAAAAGCTCTAAAACGTGAAAATGCAATAAAATAATTTTAGCCATTTTTCGAAGCTTTTATTTTCATGTATTTAATGATTTAAAATAATAATTTTTAAAAAATTATAAATATTCAAAAATGCTTAAAACATATTTTATTGCATTTTGACGATTAAGGAATATTCAAGATTTTCTGAAAAACTATTTTTAGATAAAATCCCCTATGAGCTTTGAGTGTTTTCTGAAGAAACTCATTTTAGCTAAAATACTAGATTTTAACTTTTAAATAAATTTCTACTGCAATTGAAATTTATTTAGAAAATTTGAAGGAAGCTACATATTTACTAAAAAATAGTTTTCAAGAAAATCTTGAAAAGCCTTAAATCGTCAAATATGCAATAAAATAAGTTTTATAGCATTTTGATATTTATAATTATTTCATATTTTTAAAAAATCCTATTAAAAATCTATAAAAATCAATATAATTTAGAATATTTCATATTATTTTCAAATACATGAAACATTCAAAAAGCTCAGAAAAATTTAGCTAAAATCGACTTACATTGACGTTTAAGCTTTTGAGTCTTTTCTGACAAAACTCATTTTTAGCTAAAATACTAGATTTTCAAACTTTAAATAAATTTCTACTGCAATTGAAATTTATGGGAAAAGTTAGCAAATTTTATGATTTTCTTTAGGGAAACTTACTCATAGTGATTTTATCTAAAAAAATAGTTTTTCAGAAAATCCTTGAAAATGCCTTAAATCGTCAAAAATGCAATAAAATAACGTTTTATAGCATTTTTGAATATTTATAATTATTTACATATTTTTAAAAATCCCATTAAAAATCTATAAAAATCAATATTTTATAGAATATTTCATATTATTTTCGAAAATACATGAAACATTAAAAAGCTCAGAAAAATGTGCTAAAATCGTATTTATTGCATTTTCGACGTTTTAGAGCGGTTTGAGTGCTTTTCTGGCAAAACTCATTTTTAGCTAAAATACTTTGATTTTCAAACTTTTAAATAGAATTTCTACTGCAATTGAAATTTATGGGAAAAGTAAGCAAAATTTTATGATTTCTTTAGAAGCTTACTAGGTATTTTATCTAAAAATAGTTTTCAGAAAATCTTGAAAATGCCTTAATCGTCAAAAATGCAATAAATAAGTTTTATAGCATTTTGAATATTATAATTATTTACATATTTTTAAAAATCCCATTAAAATCTATAAAATAATATTTTTTAGAATATTTCATATTATTTTCAAAATACATGAAACATTAAAAAGCTCAGAAAATGTGCTAAAATCGTATTTTATTGCATATTTCGAGTTTAGAGCGGTTTGAGTGTTTTCTGCAAAACTCATTTTTTAGCTAAAATATAGATTTCACTTTAATAAATTTCTACTGCAATTGAAATTTATGGAAAAGTAGCAAAATTTTATGATTTTCTTTAGAAGCTTACTCATAGGTGATTTTATCTAAAAAATAGTTTTCAGAAAACCTTGAAAATGCCTTAATCGTCAAAATGCAATAAAATAAGTTTTATAGCATTTTAATATTTATTAATTATTTACATATTTTAAAAATCCCATTAAAAATCTATAAAAATCAAATTTTTAGAATATTTCAATTATTTTCAAAATATGAAACATTAAAAGCTCAGAAAAATGTGCTAAAATCGTATTTATTCATATTTCGACGTTTTAGAGCGGTTTGAGTGCTTTTCTGGCAAACTCATTTTTTAGCTAAAATACTTAGATTTTCAAACTTTTAAATAGAATTTCACTGCAATTGAAATTTATGGGAAAAGTTAGCAAAATTTTATGATTTTCTTTAGAAGCTTACTTAGGTGGATTTTATCTAAAAATATTTTCAGAAAATCTTGAAAATGCCTTAAATCGTCAAAAATGCAATAAAATCAAGTTTTATAGCATTTTTGAATATTTATTAATTATTTACATATTTTTAAAAATCCCATTAAAAATCTATAAAAATCAATATTTTATAGAATATTTCATATTATTTTCGAAAATACATGAAACATTAAAAGCTCAGAAAATGTGCTAAAATGTATTTTATTGCATATTTCGACGTTTTAGAGCGGTTTGAGTGCTTTTCTGACAAAACTCATTTTTTTGCTAAAATACTAGATTTTCAAACTTTTAAATAGAATTTCTACTGCAATTGAAATTTATGGGAAAAGTTAGCAAAATTTTATGATTTTCTTTAGAAGCTTACTCATAGGTGGATTTTATCTAAAAAATAGTTTTTCAGAAAATCCTTGAAAATGCCTTAAATCGTCAAAATGCAATAAAATCAAGTTTTATAGCATTTTGAATATTATTAATTATTTACATATTTTAAAAATCCCATTAAAAATCTATAAAATCAATATTTTATAGAATATTTCATATTATTTCGAAAAATCATGAAACATTAAAAGCTCAGAAAAATGTGCTAAAATCGTATTTTATTGCATATTTCGACGTTTTAGAGCGGTTTGAGTGCTTTTCTGCAAAACTCATTTTTAGCTAAAATACCTAGATTTTCAAACTTTTAAATAGAATTTCTACTGCAATTGAAATTTATGGGAAAAGTTAAGCAAAATTTTATGATTTTCTTTTAGGAAGCTTACTCATAGGTATTTTATCTAAAAAATAGTTTTCAGAAAATCCTTGAAAATGCCTTAAATCGTCAAAAATGCAATAAAATCAAGTTTTATAGCATTTTGAATATTATTAATTATTTACATATTTTTAAAAATCCCATTAAAAATCTATAAAATCAATATTTTATAGATATTTCATATTATTTTCGAAAAATACATGAAACATTAAAAGCTCAGAAAAATGTGCTAAAATGTATTTTATTGCATATTTCGACGTTTTAGAGCGGTTTGAGTGCTTTTCTGCAAAACTCATTTTTAGCTAAAATACTTAGATTTTCAAACTTTTAAATAGAATTTCTACTGCAATTGAAATTTATGGGAAAAGTTAGCAAAATTTTATGATTTTCTTTTAGGAAGCTTACTCATAGGTATTTTATCTAAAAAAATAGTTTTTCAGAAAATCCTTGAAAATGCCTTAAATCGTCAAAAATGCAATAAAATCAAGTTTTATAGCATTTTGAATATTTATTAATTATTTACATATTTTTAAAAATCCCATTAAAAATCTATAAAATCAATATTTTTAAATATTTCATATATTTTCAAAATACATGAAACATTAAAGCTCAGAAATGTTAAAATGATTTATTGCATATTTCGACGTTTTAGAGCGTTTGAGTTTTGACAAACTCATTTTTAGTAAAATACTAGATTTCAACTTTAAATAGAATTTCTACTGCAATTGAAATTTATGGAAAAGTAAAATTTTAGATTTTCTTAGGAAGCTACTCAGATTTTATCTAAAATAGTTTTTCAAAAACTTGAAAATGCTAAATCGTCAAAAATGCAAAAATCAAGTTTATAGCATTTTAATATTATTAATTATTTACATATTTAAAATCCATTAAATCTATAAAATCAATATTTTAAGAATATTTCATATTATTTCAAAATACATGAAAATAAACTAGAAAATGTGAAATGTATTTTATTCATATTCGACGTTTAAGGTTTGAGTCTTTGCAAAACTCATTTTTAGCAAAATTTAGATTTCAACTTTTAAATAGAATTTAGCAATTGAAATTATGAAAGTAGCAAATTTAGATTTTCTTTAGAAGCTTACTCATGATTTTATCTAAAATAGTTTTCAGAAAATCTTGAAAATGCTTAATGTCAAAATGCAATAAATCAAGTTTATAGCATTTTGAATATTTATAATTATTTACATATTTTAAAATCATTAAAAATCTATAAAATCAATATTTTAGATATTTCATATTATTTTCAAAATACATGAAACATTAAAAGCTCAGAAAAATGTGTAAAATGTATTTTGATATTTGAGTTTAACGGTTTGGTGTTTTCTGAAAACTCATTTTTAGCTAAAATACTTAGATTTCAACTTTTAAATAAATTTTACCAATTGAAATTTATGGGAAAATAGCAAAATTTATGATTTTTAGAAGCTACTCATAGGTGATTTTATCTAAAAATAGTTTTCAGAAATTGAAAATGCTTAAATCGTCAAAATGCAATAAAATAAGTTTATAGATTTAATATTATAATTATTTACATATTTTAAAATCCATTAAAATCTATAAAAATCAATATTTTAGAATATTTCATATTATTTTCAAAATACATGAACATTAAAAGCTCAGAAAATTGCAAATGTATTTATTGCATATTTCGACGTTTAGAGCGTTTGAGTGCTTTTAAAAACTCATTTAGCTAAATACTAGATTTCAACTTTTAAATAAATTTACTGCAATTGAAATTTATGGAAAATAAAAATTTTAGATTTTCTTTTAGAAGTTATAGGTTATTTTATCTAAAAATAGTTTTTAAAAATCTGAAATGCTAAATCTCAAATGCAAAATAAGTTTAATTTTTAAATATTTACATTTAAAATCATTAAAAACTAAAAAATTTTTAGAATTTTCATATTTTCAAAAATATGAACATAAACTCGAAAAAGTGCTAATCGTATTTATCATATGATTTTAGAGCGGTTTGAGTGCTTTTCTGCAAAACTCATTTTAGTAAATCTAGATTTTCAACTTTTAAATAGAATTTACTGCAATTGAAATTTATGGAAAATTAAAATTTTATGATTTTTTTAGGAAGCTTACTCATAGGTGTATTTATCTAAAAATAGTTTTCAGAAAATCTTGAAAATGCCTTAAATCGTCAAAAATGCAATAAAATCAAGTTTATAGCATTTTGAATATTTATTAATTATTTACATATTTTTAAAAATCCCATTAAAATCTATAAAATCAATATTTTAATATTTCATATTATTTTCAAAATCAGAAACATTAAAAGCTCAGAAAATGTGCTAAATTATTTTATTCATATTTCGACGTTTTAGAGCGGTTTGAGTGTTTTCTGGCAAAACTCATTTTTAGTAAAATACTAGATTTCAACTTTTAAATAGAATTTCACTGCAATTGAAATTTATGGGAAAAGTAAGCAAAATTTTATGATTTTTTTAGGAAGCTTACTCATAGGTGATTTTATCTAAAAATAGTTTTCAGAAAATCCTTGAAAATGCCTTAAATCGTCAAAAATGCAATAAAATCAAGTTTTATAGCATTTTGAATATTTATTAATTATTTACATATTTTAAAAATCCCATTAAAAATCTATAAAAATCAATATTTTTAGAATTTCATATTATTTTCAAAATACATGAAACATTAAAAAGTCAGAAAATGTGCTAAAATGTATTTATTGCATATTTCGACGTTTTAGAGCGGTTTGAGTGTTTTCTGCAAACTCATTTTAGCTAAAATACTTAGATTTCAACTTTAAATAGAATTTACTGCAATTGAAATTTATGGGAAAAGTAAGCAAATTTTATGATTCTTTAGGAAGCTTACTCATATATTTTATCTAAAAATATTTTTCAGAAATCCTGAAAATCCTAATCTCAAAAATGCAATAATCAAGTTTATACATTTTTAATATTATTAATTATTTCATATTTTAAAATCCCATAAAATCTAAAAATCAATATTTTTAGATATTTCATATTATTTTCAAAATACATGAAACATAAAAGCTCAGAAAATGTGCTAAAATCGTATTTTATTGCATATTTCGACGTTTTAGAGCGGTTTGAGTGCTTTTCTGACAAAACTCATTTTTAGCTAAAATACTAGATTATCACACTTTTAAATAGAATTTCTACTGCAATTGAAATTTATGGAAAATAAGCAAAATTTTAAGATTTTCTTTAGAAGCTTACTAAGGTGTATTTTATCTAAAAAAATAGTTTTTCGAAAACCTTGAAATGCATTAATCGTCAAAAATGCAATAAATCAAGTTTTATAGCATTTTTGAATATTTATTATTATTTACATATTTTAGGAAGCTTACTCATATGATTTTATCTAAAAAATAGTTTTTCAGAAAATCCTTGAAAATGCCTTAAATCGTCAAAAATGCAATAAATCAAGTTTTATAGCATTTTGAATATTTATTAATTATTTACATATTTTTAAAAATCCCATTAAAAATCTATAAAAATCAATATTTTTATAGATATTTCATATTATTTTCGAAAAATACATGAAACATAAAAGCTCAGAAAAATGTGCTAAAATCGTATTTTATTGCATATTTCGACGTTTTAGAGCGGTTTGAGTGCTTTTCTGGCAAAACTCATTTTTAGCTAAAATACTTAGATTATCACACTTTAAATAGAATTTCTACTGCAATTGAAATTTATGGGAAAAGTAAGCAAAATTTTATGATTTTCTTTTAGGAAGCTTACTCATAGGTATATTTTATCTAAAAATAGTTTTTCAGAAAATCCTTGAAAATGCCTTAAATCGTCAAAAATGCAATAAAATAAGTTTTATAGCATTTTTGAATATTTATAATTATTTACATATTTTTA
>WNWK01051550.1:0-12455 GCA_009830355.1 Cherax destructor
GAGGAAGGAGAAGCTACAGTATCTACATCTACAAGGTGCTGAAGCAAGTCCACCCTGACACTGGCATCTCGTCCAAAGCCATGTCAATCATGAATTCCTTCGTGAACGACATCTTTGAACGCATTGCAGCAAGCTTCTCGCCTGGCTCACTACAACAAGCGTTCTACCATTACCAGTCGGAGATCCAGACAGCAGTAAGGCTCTTGCTACCTGGAGAACTGGCTAAGCACGCTGTTTCTGAGGGCACCAAGGCTGTAACCAAATCACCTCCTCTAAGTAAATGCACTCTGAAGGAAAGGAAAGAAAACTAGGCTCCATTGGAGCCACAAATTGATTTCAAAGAGACTATTGACTAATAATAATAATAATAAAGTAAGGGTTTTAACATTCAATAAAATCAAATATTAGTATAGTTAGTTCATTATGTAATACTCACTCTTGCAAGATTGAGAACTAGATTATAACCGTATGTCTATCCTAACGCATGAAGGAAGGGTCCTTTCCTGTCTGAAACCTAGTCTGTCTGTCTAGACATTGCTAAAGATTTAACAAAGTAAGAGGACTCTTTGCCTCTTTTAATAATAAAAAGCAAAGCATCTATCTATGAGGTAGCTATCGAGTTATTATTATTATTATTTATTGTCTATATCATCTCTTAAGAACATTATCTTGTGGCCCTAATAAGGGCCTATGTTTGTATGATGGATGGATGGGTGGGACCTAGGCACGCTCTCCACGGATGCGGCGAGCTAACTGAATGTCCTTAGGCATAATGGTAACACGCTTAGCATGGATGGCACACAGGTTAGTATCTTCAAAGAGACCGACCAAGTAAGCCTCAGAGGCCTCCTGTAAAGCCATCACAGCTGACGACTGGAAGCGCAGGTCGGTCTTGAAATCTTGGGCAATCTCACGTACAAGTCGCTGGAATGGAAGTTTCCTTATGAGCAACTCAGTGCTCTTCTGGTAGCGACGGATCTCACGTAGAGCAACGGTACCAGGCCTGTAGCGATGAGGCTTCTTGACACCTCCAGTAGCAGGTGCAGACTTGCGGGCTGCCTTGGTAGCCAGCTGCTTGCGAGGAGCCTTGCCTCCTGTGGACTTGCGTGCTGTTTGCTTAGTGCGAGCCATTCCGTACGTACAGAGTGACGACGAATCAAGGTTTTGGCACAGAAAGGCGTGCTTTTATACTACTCTTCTCCCTTCTTTCCCAAACTCTATTGGTGAATAGTTGCTGCTGACGTCACGAGTAAGCTCCGCCTACTCTCACCCCCCTTCTGCAACGTTTTCTCTCATTTTAGCTTGATTTTATCAGGTAAAATTGATTTATGACCACAAAGAGAAATGAGGTAGTAACAAAGCAGGGAAGGGAGGTTAAGCTATCCAAAGAAAATCCGAAATAGAACACTCCACTTACTCTAATGATTCGCAAGAAAAGTATATGGTGGGTGGACCTTGCGCTACGTACACGTCCACATGAGCTGACTACACTCGGAAAATGGAATTTTCGGGACTATTCACAGCAAGACTCCTGTGGTGTGTACATCAGCTGTTGCATCGCTATCAAGAAGTGTATCTACTGCAATGACTGGACGCGGCAAAGGAGGAAAAGGACTGGGAAAGGGTGGCGCCAAACGTCATCGCAAGGTGCTTCGTGACAACATCCAGGGCATCACCAAGCCTGCTATTCGTCGATTGGCTCGTCGTGAGGCGTGAAACGTATTTCCGGCCTCATCTACGAAGAAACCCGTGGAGTTCTCAAAGTTTTCTTAGAGAACGTCATCAGAGATGCTGTTACATACACGGAGCATGCAAAGAGGAAAACTGTTACTGCCATGGACGTCGTGTACGCTTTGAAACGGCAAGGACGCACCCTATATGGGTTTGGTGGTTAAATAAATGACTGCCTGCCTAGCCTAGCACTGCCTGCCAATGAATGGTTTTCCTCGAGAAACTAACATCATCTCTGAGGGAGGATTTATTAAAAATACAAAGGACCTTATTTAAGGTCCACATAAATTTTAATAAAAAGAGTTTGCATTTAGACAATATCTTAGTTAGATGAATACGATAACCTTCTTTTACACTTTCCTTTCAAAGATACGATAGATGGGATAGCATTCATTAGAGTATTTAACTCGATTATGCCCCAGACCATACTTAATTGTTAACGATTTTTTCCCTATAGTTCGGTTATGATTGGTATATTAATTAGATAGATAAAGCTTTCAATGGTTATAAATGAACCTTGGTAACTGTTACCAACAAATTATTGAAATAAACTAGGCTAGGCTAGGTAGGTAGCTAGTATTTTGAATAAATCAAGAAATAAATAAATACAAGTCACCGATTAATTTGTCTATCGTTAACAGGAACAAATTTATTTATTACAGTCAAAGAGTTGCTTATTTCCTTCATTGAGATGTGGATGCGTAACATTAAAAAGATATTTGACAAATATAGAGGGAGGGAGGGAGGGAGGGAGGGAGGGAGGGAGGGAGGGAAGGGAGGGAAGGGAGGGAGGGAGGGAAGGGAGGGAAGGGAGGGAGGGAGGGAAGAGGGAGGGAGGGAGGGAGGGGAGGAGGAGGCAGGCAGGCAGGCAGGCAGGCAGGCAGGCAGGCAGGCATCAACACACGAAAATATATGACCAAGAAAACCAAAAATCATATTATGCTTTATATGCATAATTAAGTAACTAGTGAAATGGGTCGTGTTTAAGTGGACTTGCACGTCAGTAAATGAAAATCTTCAAGCTTATTGCTTGTGTAGCGTTTATTCTGTTGGTTGGTGGGTTTGATTTGTGAAAGACCTACCTAGTATGGGCCAAGAGGCCTACTGCAGTGCTCCTCTTTCTTATGTTCTTAAGTAAAGTTGGTAAATAAGTTAATTTGGGCAGAGGTCAACATAAGTACAAATATCATAGTTACTTGGTGTAAATAACCGAGGATAACCTAAAAATAGTCATTTTTTTTTTCCATTAGAAGATGATGCTCACTTTGAATTTAATGTAAATAAAGCCACTGTTTGGCGAAACGTCTCGAACTTAATGTAAATATGTAAGTTAACCTTATTTCCAATATATCTCTTATTATTGTAACTGATTCTCAGAGAACTAGCATTATTTAGGTGGCGGTTTAAAAATATAGGGAATTTATTTTGTTAATTTTGAATGCATGAAATGTCTTTCCACCAAATTTAGAAAAGTTAGGTTGGTGTGGTGTCTGTCTGACTTAAGATAAGAATTTGTTCGAGCAATGTATTTCTTATTTCCGTTGGGTTCCTTAATCTTTTCCCCAGGATGCGACCCACACCGGTCGACTAAAACAAAGATACCTATTTACTGCAAGGTGAACAGGACAAACAGGAGGTTTTAAGAAACACGTCGATCGAAATGTTTTCACACTGGCGGGCGGGAATCGAACCCGGCCCTGTCGTCTGTGTGTGTGAATCAAGAGCTTTAGCAATGAGGCCACTGGGTTGGTTATCCTAGGTAATTTTCAGTATATTAGGTAAAATGACACAAATGCAAGTAATGTGACATTTTATTGTGGCAGGGCAGGGAACGTTTCGCTCTGCAGGAGCTTTGTCAAGCCGTTACAAACAATAAAATGTCACATTAGTTGTATTTGTGTCTTTTACTTAACATATTGTCTGTATTTCTACCAATATTAATAAAATTTCCAGTATGTATGTATGTATGTATGTATGTATGTATGTATGTATGTATGTATGTATGTATGTATGTATGTATGTATGTATGTATGTATGTATGTATGTATTTAAGTATATACCTAAATAAACTTAATTATTTGGAGACTTACTTATGTGTGTTACATGGTTTTAGGTAAAGAGTTGCCTTATAAAGTAGATTTGCACCATTCTGAGTGTCAACGGCCATACCACGTTGAACGCACCGCTTCTCGTCCGATCAGCGAAGTTAAGCAACGTTGGGTTTGGTTAGTACTTGGATGGGTGACCGCCTGGGAACACCAAATGCTGTTGGCATTAATCGTTTTTTTTCTTTTCCAGTCAAAGCCTAAATAAGTCTAGAGTGCAGAGAACTCATTTATTGGGCAATTGTTTGATAGGCTACTCATGTGTGAGTGTATAAACGAACGTAAGTCAAAGATTTCAGTATTATTTAATATCTTCCTCCCATCCCATCCTCAAACATTTGAATTGAACGAGAGAAAACGGGAAACTATATGTAAGTAAGGGTATAACTAAAGTTTACAGATGCATTAACGCTTCAAATGCTCTTAGCATATTATTACACCACTAACTATACATTTTTTGTTAAAATGTGGAAACAAACACTGACTATTTTTGTGTTTTCATCGTTATTTACAACAAGAAACTCTGATATTTCTATACTTATATTTAATTCTTCCCATATTAACTTATTTACCTACCTACCGACCGACCGACCTACCTACCTACCTACCTACCTACCTACCTACCTACCTACCTACCTACCTACCCACCTACCTACCACCTACCCACCACCTACCTACCTACCTACCACCTACCTACCTCTCAAGGAATGACAGGCAACGGTACAGAGTTTGTTCTATTATCCTTTGCAATTTAACGTTTGTTACTAAATAATTGTAACTAAACCTAAGTACAGGTAGGTACTTACTTACTTACTTACTTACTTACTTACTTACTTACTTTTTTTTTTAATTTCTTGTGGTTGGCTTAGGTAATTTATAGGTGTTGAGGCCCTCTGGGCAGGAGGGGGATTTACGCCCTTTTCATTCCTCCGGAGCTATTCCTCCACGTTCCCCCTTTTTTTTTTTTTTTTTTTTTTTTTTAAATAAAAAAGTAACCTAACAATGGCTGACCCAACCCATGAACCCACTCCCCCGGGCCCTTCCTGATACCTCACCCAGTCGACCCTGCCTCGTTAACGGAGACCTTTGGACACCTCTCATGCCCTGTCCTCTTGCTGGTGCTTGTTCGTCACCTGCTTCAGGTACCAGGGTCCCGACTGGCCCTTTCGAAGTCTGACCTTCGCTCTTCTCTGACCTTATTCCGGCTTTCCTCGACGGTGCGCAATTTTCAAATCGCTGCCCGCTCCCATCGACCCCCCGGGTCCCACAAAAACACAAGACCCAACATGATTAAAACCTCCCTCTCGTTCATCACAGAATCGACCAGCTCGTCACGCACTCCCTTTAAATTTCTGTTTCAAACTACTCAATGGACGAAGTTTTTACTTGGACCGATTCTCCTAATACCATCTTTCAGACCATAGTATTGGAAAAGCTCTGCTACGCCATGTTGGTAAAAAATTCTCATTTCACGCTCTCAAGAGCGGCACTCGATCATCATGGTCCAGAATGCTAGCCAAGCTCGGATCTTTCTTCTTCGACCATTGACACTACACCTGTTACTATTGACAAGCACCATTCCTCAATTCTTGTTGTGGTTCTGTCATTTTGCCCACACCATTGTCCAACGGAATTTCCAGACATGTGGTGATGACATTTTGAGCAACTTGAGCTCCAAGAACTTCCTATCCTTAAAGTTGATATTTTTGTCCTCCCACCAATAAGCAAAGACGTTATCCTTGCAATATAGCTCGTTTAACGTTTGACTCCCGAGAACTGCCCCCTTCGGTCTAATTGAGGTCAACGTTTACAAGTTGAAAGGTGACTCCCTACACCGCAGCAGTGTAGAAACTGCTGGCGTTTTGTCATCCAGCAAAATATTGCAGGTCCATGGCCGAATGCCCAGTCTGTGGTGCTGACGACCATGCCAGTTCTTCTTGTACTCTACCTCCCTCTTGCCTTAACGTCATGAGGCACATCCTTCATATTCTCGCCGTTGTCAGGTTTACCTTGAATGAGCGGGAAATCCGTTGTCTCAAAGAGGCGGAAGGCTTCTCCTATGCTATGGCTGTCTCTCATCTTCGCCTTCAAGGGAAACTTCCCCGTATTTCATTCCCCATTGCTAAACGTCGCCCCGCTTCTGGGGTCCCAATTTCCACGGCTTCCTCTGTGGTCGCCTCATCCTCCGTCACACCTGTCTCGAATCCTTTTGATGTTCTTGGCCCGAGGTCCCTACCTCGGCTTCCCATACTATCCACACTCCTTCCTCTATTCACTCGCACAGTTCTGAGTCTACACGTCCTCGTCCTCACCTAAACCTCAGCGCCCCTCTTATAAGCCCGGCAAAAATCCTATTGCCAGGTTCTTCGCCTCCGACTAGTTCTGTAACGTGTGTGGAGGTTCATCCTCCTCCTCATACTCTACCTTCATCCCCTGTCCCCTCCCAAGTCCCTACGACAGTTCCTCTTCTACCTCCTCGTCCTCTACTTTAGTACAGTCTATTGACTCCCATAGTTTCTTCCATTTCTAATGTAGTCTCCCATTCTGCATCTTTGACTTCCGAAACACTGGAAGCTATTGCAGAATATATTTCAGAGACTGGGCCGATGATGGACACTACTCCATCTGAGGTTCCTAATCTTCTTCTTCGTCTCAACCCCTCTTCCTTCACAACGTCCTCCCCCCTTCTCTGATTACAGGTCTTCCGCTGCCTCCACACGTGGACTTTTCTAACCCTAGTTCATAGCTTCCCTCACTACCACTTCTATCTTTTCTCCATAAATCATGGCTTATTTGCAGTGGAATATCCGAGGCCTCAGGGGTAACAGGGTGAGCCAGGGGTTGCTCTCCCAGTTTTCCCATTGGGGTCTGTTTGCAAGAACCCAAACTACAATCCACTGTTATCAGCCCTTTCAGGCTATAATTTGTTATATTCATCGGATCCTCTTCCGATGGAACCTTTAACGAAAGTGCTCTCCTTATACGCACTGGTGTTCCATACCGTCAGCTCTATGTCCTCTTCCTTACATTACACAGCAGCCCGTATCCACTTGAATAAGTGGTATACACTATGTTCTTTATATCTCTCCTTCGCGGGCATTGTCTATCCCAGATGTTGATTTTCTGGTTTCTTCCTTACCGCCACCCTTCTATTACTTGGCGATTTTAACACGCACCACTTTTCTGGGAGGGTCCCACTGTGACTCCCGTGGCATTCAGTTGGGGGCATTTCTTGCTTCTCTTCCTCCATGTTTTAAATACGGGTACTCCTACCCATTTTTATCCCTGAACTCATTCTTTCTCCTGCATCGATCTTTCCATCTGCTCTTCATCATTTGTCCTTGACTTCACCTGGTCTGTCCTCCCGGGCTTACATGACAGCGATCATTTCCCAATTATCCTAAGTCCCTCTGTTTTCTCCACCCCCTCATGCCCACGCTGGCAATTTGACCGGGCGAAATGGGATCTTTACGCACATCTTACTGCCTTTCATGAGGTTCCTACCTCGTCCTCCATTGATGAGGTTTTACATCTCTTTTCGTCCTCCATCTTCACAGCGGCTTCACATTCTATTCCTCAAACCTCGGGCAAGCATCCTCAGAAGTGCGTGCCTTGGTGGTCTCCTACTTGTGCTCGTGCATGGGGCAGGTATCGGTATAACAGAACCACAGAGAGACTCCTTGATTTTAAGCAGAAGAGAGCTATTGCTCGCCGTGTCATACGTGATGCTAAACGCACTTGCTGGCGAGATTACGTTTCTACTGTCACTTCGGCTTCCTCGATGAGTGCAGTCTGGAAGAAAGTGCGGAAATTGAGTGGTAAATTCTCCCCGACCCGGCTCCTGTTCTTCAGGTTGCTGGTGTCGATATAGCACACCCTCTTGCCGTTGCCACTGAAATTGGTAATCATCTCGTCCGCATTTCTCAGGTCACATCTATGCCCCTCGTTCCTTTCTTCTAAGTCTGCCAGCGAGTTAAAGCCCTTAGATTTTTCTTCTTAGAGAAGAATCCTATAATGTGCCTTTTACCCTTCAAGAACTGAGGCAACACTTCTGCTTGCCGATCATCGGCAGCTGGGCCAGACGGCATACATATTCGTATGCTGCAGCATTTACATCAGTCTGCTCTTACTGTCCTCTTACGACTCTTTAATCTCATATGGTCGCAAGGAGTTCTTCCCAGCTGTGAAGTCTGCTATTGTTCTCCCTTTTCGAAAACCAGGTACTACGGGACGTGATTCCTCTCACTACCGTCCCATCGCTCTTACCAGTGCAATTTGCAAGGTGATGGAACGTCTAGTTAATAGACGTTGATGGTATTTAGAGACTCACAATAGTCTCTCCCTAGTCAATATGGCTTCCGTAAGGGCCGTTCTGCTATTGACCCTTGCTGCGCTTGGATACTATATTCGTAATGCCTTTGCGAATAACCATTCGGTTATCGCTATCTTTTCGACCTTGAGAAGGCTTATGACACAACTTGGAGATATAATATCTTGGCCCAGGCCCACTCCTTAGGCCTCCGAGGCAACCTACCATTCTTTCTTAAGGCCTTCTTAACTGACAGACATTTCCGGGTCCGGGTTAGTAATGAACTCTCCCCGGAATTTGTCCAAGCTGAAGGTTTCCCCAGGGATGTGTTCTGAGCACAACACTCTTTCTGCTTGCTATAAATAATCTGGCATCTGTTCTCCCATCCAATATTTGGTCATCGCTCTATGTGGACGACTTTGCTATAGCTTGGCAGGTGCTGACTGTCACCTATTGCAGTTTCCTCCAGCATGCCATCAACCAGGTTTCTGATTGGGCCACCACTCACGGGTTTAAATTTTCTAGTGGCAAAACTCATCAAATTACGTTCACTAGACGTTCAGTGGTCTCTGATCATCCATTGTACCTATACGGCTCACGTATCCCAGAACGTGATACAGTCAGGTTTCTCGGCCTCCTGTTTGACCGCAGATTGTCCTGAAACCTCACATTACCTCTCTGAAGGCGACTTGTCATAGCCGGCTGAACCTCTCTTAAAACCCTCGCACATCTTTCATGGGGGGCTGATCGTAGAACTCTCCTTCGCCTACATTCGGCCCTAATTTTATCGAAACTCGATTATGGTGACCAGATATATTCGGCAGCTTCTCCTGCCACTCTTTCCAGCCTTAATCCCATCCATCACCAGGGATTACGCTTATGCCTTGGTGCTTTTCGTTCTTCCCTGGTTGAGAGCCTCTATGTAGAAGCGAACATTCCATCCTTGTCCGATCGTCGAGATGCACATTGCATTCGCTATTATGTTCACTCTCATGACCTCCGCAATCCTTCCATGTATAGGATTGTTACAGATGTTAGTAGGCGCTCTTTATTTGTTCGTCGCCCCTGCTTACTTCGTCCCTTTTCTCTTCGTCTACATTCACTCGTGTCTTCCCTTCATCTCCCACCTCTATATGTTCATGTGACATCTTCCTTTCCCCTACCCCCTTGGGAAGTTCCTGCTGTCCGTGTCTGTTCTATTCCTCTACCTTGCGCGAAAGCCCAACTACCTACGGCGGCTTCTCGCTCTTTCTTTCTAGACCACTTCCGTTCTCATTCCCATGCCATCGCAGTATACACCGATGGTTCAAAGTCATCTGACGGCGTCGGATTCGCAGCAGTGTTTCCGGACAGCGTTGTACGAGGGCATCTATTACCCTCGGCTAGCATATTTACGGCTGAATTGTATGCCATTCTTGTGGCACTTATCCGTATTGCATCTATGCCTGAGTCACCATTTGTGGTCGTTTCAGACTCCCTTAGTGCTTTACAGGCTATCCGTAAAATTGATACACCTCACCCCCTAGTTCTTCGTAGGATTCGCTGCCCGACCTTGGTCGTGAGCAGGTGTGCTGGCAAGGGTCTCTGGTGGACAGTGGCCACAACCTTTAGTTTCAATATGGCGGCGACGTACCGGAGGCGGATAAACACTGTGTGTATTGAAGTGCTGGTGGGAGCTATCTACCCGTCCAATGCAGAAGTATTATTGCCTGCCATAATTCGGGACGCTTATGGAATACCCACGGAAGATTTATATGGAGTAGCACTAAATGGAGCCTCTAGGGTATTTGTGAAATTTGTGACAAGTGGAGCATATGAACGAGTGGTTGACGCTTACCAGGACAAGCGAATGGTCGTTCGTGAAGGCTTGGAGGTGAGGTTAAGGGACGTGTCGGCTACGTATGTTTGGATAAGAGTACGTAATTTGCCATTTGAAGCCGATGCTGTTGATGTGAAGAGGGTCTTTCAGGCATATGGAGTGATACATGCCGCTAACATCGGGAGGTGGACCCAGGGGCCTATGCTGGTATGCCGGAAGGGTCGGTCAGTCTCAAGATGACATTGAGGAGACCAATACCTTCGATGTTCTCATGCCAGAATTCCGTACTCAAGTCTATGTTACGTACGTGGGGCAGGTGCGAACGTGTAGGCTATGTGGGCAACCGGGCATATGGCACTGGCGTGTGATCGACGGGGTTACCAACCCAGCGACAACATGGTGCAACGACGCAGGGACAAGGGGAGACGACATTGCAGGATGAGGCTGTACATCAACAGGAGCCAGCAGCGACGGGTGAGCTGATTAGTACTGGCAAGTGGAGTGACGTCGTGGAGGAAGAGGCGGAGGTGGTTGTATCACTGCCACCGGTGACGCAGCCGGATGAGGATCGTGGCTCCCTGGATCGTGAGGTGCAGAGGAGGATGACGTATTGGTTGACTTATCTGGACCTCTTTTGGATGATTTACAGAAGATGCTAGATAGCCCGGGCCGGTGGTAGACGACTATGTGCTGGGTACCTTACCGGAGATGGTGGCAACGCCAGGTGAAGTGCTGAATGGGCGTGTAAGTATGGAGGCAGGTGATGGTATGGATGATCAGGTGCAGGTGTGTGTGGGTTGAGGCTGAGGTACATAGGGGCGTGTCGGATGTGAGTGGTGAGGAGGCAGGTGAGGTTATGGAGGTAGCGGAGGGATCCGCAAGAGATCCAGTGGATCAGTGGAGGATGACGTGTTGACGCCAGCTCAGAGAACCGGCAAGAAATTATGGGTGGATGTGGCTAAGGGCGGGAAAGGCGGGGTTAAGGGTAAAGTCACGGGCGGAGAGGGAGGGGTAATGGTGGGGAGGACTAGGGAAGAAGCTAGGTGGGTCTAGATTGGTGAAGCATCATGGGAAGCCTCCAATGAAACCTTCAAGTGTCTCTGTATGAACGTTAATGGCCTTCGGGCAGAGGTTAAAGGTTATGGGTGGAAGCAACTTTAAGGAGAGAGGGATTGACGTATGTTTCTTACAGGAACACAATTTTAAGTGTGGTAGGGAATTGTTGCTAAAGGGTTATAATTTATACACGGGAGTACAGTGAATCTCAAGGGTGGGGTGTTGGTGGGAATTAGGAGACCAGCCCTTTTAGTATGAGGTCTTGGGAGGAGGTGGGGATGGGAGGATTGTGAGGGTTGATGGGGTATGGGGAGACATACCTGTTAGTTTTATTGGGGTTTATATGCCTGCTACCAATGTACGGAGTGTGAAGGAAGCTTTTGTGCGTGATTTTTAGTTTATGCTTTAAGGGGCTTGCCTGAGGTGGTAATAATAGCTGGTGATTGGAACTGTATTATTCGGAAGCGTGATGTAGAGCCTCGGGCTCGGGATGTGAACTGCAGTTTTGAGGGATGTGTTGGGGGCGGTGGGAGTCAAGGATGTGGTTGTGGAAGGGATGCTTTGGTGGAGCATACTTTTTTAGGAGAGGATATGCGGCACGACTAGATAGGGTTTATGTAGCGTCAGGTATAAGTGTAGGAGACGTGCGTCTTCTGATGTTGGGTTCTCTGATCACCGTGGTGTAGTGGCGGTGTTGAGCTGGGTTGGGGCTGTCAAGATATATCCAGGTCATTGGAAATTGAATGTTCGTTTGTTACAGAGGGATGGGGATAGGGATGCTTTTGCGGACTGGTGGGGAGGGTGTGGGGAAGGGGCAGAGGGATGAGGGATGAGGTGAGGTGGTGGTCTTCACAGGCGAAGGAGGCGGTGAGGATTATTATAGGAGGGCCGGAGTGGAGGAGGCAGGTTATAGGTATGGTTTGCAACGTTATTTAGAAAGTCAGCTTAGGTCTTGTTATGTAGGGGAGGGGAGGAGGGGGCATCAGGCAGAAATTAGTATGCTACGTGGGAGGTTAAGGGACATACAAAATGATAGATTTCATGCGGTCAGGGTCAGGTGTCAATTGGATGAGGTTTTATGGGGAGATAGGCCCTCGGGCACTGTTTTGAGAGGTTTAGGAAAAGGAGGAAGGGTATGATTATCTCGTCGTTGAAGGTTGAAGAAGACCTGGGAGGGTATCAGAAAGGGCAGGTGTTAAGAACAACTGATGGCATGTGTGGGTATGCGGGATGTTGGTTTCAGCAAAAGTTTAGGAGAGTGGTTGGGAGTGAGGCAAGTCGAAGGATCATTTTGGAGGGGATACAGGAACGTCTGGGGAGGAGGATAGGAAGGGGTTAGGAGGAGTATACAGAGGCGGAAGTATGGCAGGCAGTGCAGGGATTAAGGTTGGGAAAGGCACCTGGGGTGGATGGTTTACCGGGAGATTTTTAGTGT
>WNWK01051551.1:0-12455 GCA_009830355.1 Cherax destructor
GAGGTCTCACTAGTGATGTAGGGGGGGGAAAAAAAGGGGTATAAATAAAAAACACAATGGAAAAATAAACATAAGCAGTATAATAGATCCTTTATTGAAAATTTTTTTCGCCCACGCAGTTTTAGCCTTTTGCGCACATTAGGCCTTTGTCTTGGCTTTTTTTTCCCCTGCTTACCATGACTCCCAAGTTTTTTTCACATTCTGTATGATAAAGGGGCTCTATTTCCCCCTTTTAGTTTATAAATTCGAGGGATATTTTCATTCCCAGGAAGATTTAGACAAACTTAATTTGTGGTCAGAAAAGTGGCAGATGCAGTTCTAAAGCTCGGGAGTGCCCAAAAACCCCCAAGCACTTATAAGTTAAATAACGTAGAACTTAGCCATACAGATGTTCTTATGAGTTTTTTATTAGTGGGGGGGGTTTGGGGTTTTGGGAGTGGGACTCGCACTTGAGTTAATAGAATCATAAAAGCTTATTTTTGGGTAGAATTGAAAATTAGGTTGGGAAATTTTTTTCTGTTGGTGGGATGGTTTTGTGAAGGACCTGCCTAGTATGGGCCAACAGGCCTGCAAAAATTTTCCCCCCTTTTTCTTATGTTCTAAATTTTTGGGGTTTTAAAAGGGGGGTAGTTGATGAGTGGAATAGTCTGCCTAGTAGGGTTATTGAAGCAAGGACCTTTTTTTTTTTAAATTTAGGTTGGATAAATTCATGAGTGAGGGGGTTATTTGAGTGGGAATTGCACATGGAAAAAAAAATTATCAAAGCTTTTTTTTTGGGTAGCATTGAAAATTAGGTTGAACAAATATTCTGTTAGTGGGATGGAAGGGAAGGACCTGCCTAGCATAGCATTAGAAATCTTCCTTACGAAGAAAGATTGAAGACCCTTAAATTACATTCATTTTTTTTTTGGGGCGGGATTTACCGTCCTCCAAACTTAGGGGGGGAAAAAGGGGGAGACTATTTTGGGGGGGAAAATTTGGGGTTAAGGCCACAAGACACGATAACGTAGAAATTTTTGGGGGGGACTTTAACTTTAGTCAGTTTTTTTTGGGGAAATTTCCCCAAATAAAAAAAAAAAAGGAAAAAAACCCCAAAAGGGGGAAAAAGGAAAAAAAGGAACTTTTTCCCCCCCCCCAAACTTTTTTTCCCAAAATTTAAACTAAAAAAACCCCCCCTTCCCCAACCCCCAAAATCCCTTTTAAAAAAAATTTTCCCTAATTTTAAAATTAAAAACCCAAAAAAATTTTAAGTTTTTTGGAAAAATTCCCCAAATTAAACCCCCCAACCCTTTTTCCCTTTTTAAACCCCAACCCCCCTTTTCCTAAAATAAATTTTTTAACCCAAACCCCTTAAATTTTAAAAAAATTTTACCCTTTTTTTAAAATTTAACCTTAAAAAGGGAACCAAAAACTAGGCAAACGGGTTCCACTAATAAAAAAAAACCCTTTTTTTCCAAAAACCCAAAATTTTTTTTTCCCCTTTTTTTTTCCTTTTCCCCTAAATTTTTTAAATTTTTTCCAAATTTAAAAAATTCCCTTTTTTTTGGTTGGTTTTCCCCCCTGGAAAAAAACCTAAAAAGGCCCTTTTTTTAAAATTTTTCCCCCCTTTTTTTTAAACCCCCCAAATTTTCCCAAAACCTTAAAAAATTCAAAAAAAGGGGGTCTCCCTCTTTTCTTTTTTTTTTAAAAAGGTAAAATTAAAAATTTTTAAGGGGGGGTCAAAAAATTTCTTTTTTAAAAATTTTGGAAAAAATTTTTTTGGGGGGCAAAAAAATTTTTAACTTTTTTTTTCGGGGGTTTTTTTAAATTTTTGGTTTTTTTTTTAACCCCAAATTTTTTCCAAAATTGGGGAAAAAATGGGGACCGGGAACAAAAGCTGAAAAAAAATTTAAAAGGGGGGGGCCCCTTTTTTTTTAAGGGGGGGGTAAAAAGGGTTTTTTTAATTTTTAAAAAAATTTTTGGATTTTCGGGGTTGGGGCCTTAAAAACTTTTTTTTGTTTTTAAACCCCCAATAAAAAAAATTTGGGTTTTAAAATTTTTTCCCGCTTACCCACCCCCTGATTTGGGTTTAAAAAAAGGCCCCCCGGGGCTTCCCTTTTTAACCCCCCCAAAACCTTTTGGGCCATTTTTGAAAAAAAAAAATTTTTAAACCCCAATTTTTAAACCCCCCGGGAAAAATTTTTGCAAAGGGTTTTAAAAAAACCTTTCCCCGGGAAGCTTTAAACTTTGCTTTTATCTACATTGAACTGCATCTGCCATTTTTCTGACCAGGAATTGAGTTTGTCTAAATCCCCCTAAATTCCCCCCACATCTACGTCTGAATCGATTATCCTACCTATTTTGTGTCATCAGCGAATTTGCTCATATCACTAGAAATTTCCCCCCGTCAAGGTCATTTATATATTTATAAACAACAACGCGCCTAAAACCGATCCCTGTGGAACGCCATTTTTTTACAGACCCCCCAAAGATTTAACCCCATTAATGCACACCCTCTGCTTCCTATTGGTGAGCCATGACTGATCCATGAAAACATTTTTCCCAATGCCGTGAGCAGCCACTTTCTTTAACAGTCTCTGATGTGGTACTTATCAAAACCTTAAAAAATCCAAATAAAAATATCGAATTTTTTATCATGATCAACTGCCTAAAAAAACCTTCCCGAAAAAGTTAATAAATTAGTTGGGGAGGAAGGGCCCCCGGGGGAATCCATGTTGAGTATCATTAATCAAATTATGCCTATCGAGATGGCTTCTTATGTTATCAGCTATAATCGACTCTAAAAATTTTTTCCCCAATTGAAGTTAGACTTATTGGGCGGAATTTGATGGAAAGACTTGTCCCCTGTTTTTAAAAAAAGGAATTACATTAGCCATCTTCCACGTATCAGACACTACACCGTTTGAAGAGAAAATTTTTAAAAAAGTTATTTAAAAGGGGTTTACAAAAATTAATTTTGCTTTCCCTTTAAAAAAACCCTTAAAAAAAAACTCATCAGGGCCTGGCGATTTTTTTTTTCTTCAAACGGTCTATCTGTTTGATAACCTTTTTCCCCAGTGACTGTGATACCATAATTTATCTTCTTCAGGCCCATAAAATCCCTTTTAAATTTTTGGGATATTATTGGTTTCCGGGGGCCGAGAGAAAATAATTATTAAAAATAGAGCACATTTCATTCTCTTTGTCAGTAAGATACCCATAATTTTTTTTAAGGGGACCTATCTTATCTCTAACTTTTGTTCTATACACCGGGAAAAAAAATTTTTGGGTTAGTTTTCGAATCCCTAGAAACTTTAATTTCGTAGTCCCGTTTAGCTTTTCTTATCCCCTTTTAACGTCCCTCTTAATGTCAATATTACTGATTCGTAAGATGACCCTCACCTCTTTTGATACGCCTATAAATTCTTTCTTCTGCCCTAAAAGATATTTGAGCCTATTATTCATCCATTTTGGGTCATTTCATTCGATCTAATTTCTTTATATGGGATAAATGTTCTTTGGGCAGCATGTATAGTGTTCAGAAAACTGTCATATTGATAGCTCTCTTCATTACCCCAGTCCACAGATGATAAGTGTTCTCTAAGTCCATTGTAATCTGCTAAGCGAAAATCTGGGACCGTTACTGAGTTATTCCTACTATGAAACTTCCATTCAATGCCAAAGGTAATTGATTTGTGGTCGCTTGCGCCGAGTTCCTCTGTAATTTCTAAATTATTAACAAGGGTTTCCTTGTTTGCCAGAACTAAGTCAGCAGATTATTTCCCTTGTAGGTTCTGTCACAAACTGCTTCAAAAACAATCTTGAACTACTTCTAAGAAATCGTTAGATTCAAAATTCCCAGTCAAAAATTCCAATCAATTTGACTAAAGTTGAAGTCACCCAGAATAACTACGTTATGGGCATTGTGGCCTTAACAATTTCCTCCCATAGTAGTCTCCTTGGTCCCTATCTAATTTTGGGGGGACGGTATATCACACCTAAAATCAATTTTTCATGCCCTCTGAAAATTCTATCCAGACAGACTCTGTATGTGTTAATTCAGACTTTATACCCATTTTTATACAACAATTTAAATGATCACGGACATAGAGTGCCCCTCACCCCTTCCCGATACTTCTGTCTACTTGGAACAATTTAAAACCCTGAATGTACATTCGGCAGGCAAGTCCCGATTTTTCATATTAAACCATGTTTCAGTTATTGCAAAAACATCAATATTACCTGTACTTGCAACTACTCTCAACTCGTCCATCTTATTCCTAGCACTACGACTATTGGTGAAATATACACTTAAAGACCCTCCTTTCTCTTTACCCTTCCTGCTCATTTCTTTTTTTCCCCTTATACCTATTACTGTCCTTGTCACCTAGTGCCACTGGTTTTCCAATATCCACCTTATTCTGCCTATTACTAGTTCCCTAGAATTTATAACATTACTACACTGGGACTTCACTGTTTTCCCCATAACCCATACCACTAACTTTTTCTAGTTTAAAGCCCTAACAGCTCCCTCCACTGCAGTTGCCAGTGCCCCCACCCCAGACCTAGATAAGTGAACCCCATCCCTGGCATACATGTCATTTCTGCCAGAAGAGGTCCCAGTTGTCAATGAATGTTACTGCATTTTCCTTCAGTATTTTCCAGCCAGCATACACCACTTGCCCTGGACAACCATTCATTTCAACTCCTCTCCTTGGCAAAATACCACATATGACAGGGTTCCCACCCTTCTTCCTAATTCTGTCTATTGCTGACCTATAGCTGCTAATCGCTCCTCCCCCTACGTCTGCCAACATCTTTCCTCCAGCACTGAGACAGATAATAGGATTGCTCCCATTCCTCTCATGATGTCGTCCAGACGGCTAAAAAATCCTTCATCCCAGAGGTAAAACCCCCTGCCTCCATTCCATCCTTAAGACAAAATTCCCTATCCATAAACTTAATCTGACTATCCCCAACTAAAAAATGTTCTTACCCGACTGGCGGTGCAAGGGGGTTCCGACGGTCTTTTTTAGAGATGGTCTTTGTGGGATGTCTTCACATTCGTCTGATAACAAGGGAAAGAGTTGCTGGTTTTCACAGCAGTCTCCTGGGCCCCCTTATTTTTCCCCCTTAGTTGTTTTCCCTTCAGAAAAAATTTTCCCCAATTTTAAAAACCATTCCCTTGGGAAAAAACCCCCCAATGGGGGGGACTTGGGTCCAGCTCCCCTCGTCTTTAAGTGCCAGCACTGGCAGAATAGGATTGCCATCCTCATATGTCGCCAGCTAACATATCCTTCATCTACAGGATATAACCACTCTGCCTTATTCTATCCTTAACAAGATTCTATCCATAAACACATCTGACTCCCCAACTAAACCAATACTTCCTCATCTTATACCCACCTTTGTAGAGATGGCCCTGGATGTCTTCAATTCGTTTCAAAAAAGAGGTACCAGTGTTGGCATATTTGTGTCTAATTCTAACATCCATTCGTTGGTCTGATCATCGGCGACATTGTTCCGGGATAATCCTTTTCATATACCTTCAAACGTTGAATTCTTCTAGCTTCCGTTAATTCCGCCTTCATTTGGAGATATAGCTGCTCGTAGTCGAGGGAAACCATCATCCAATCTCAGGTAGCTAATAACGGAAGCACAGCAAAGAAATGACAGGGAATTTAGAATCTAACGACTTTTTAGAAGTAGTTCAGGATTGCTTCTTGAAGCAGTTTGTAACAGAACCTACAAGGGGAAATATTAGCTGATATTATTAGAAGTCACCTTGAAGAACATAATTTGATTAATGAATCTCAGCATGGGTTCACGAGAGGTCGTTCCTGCCTAACAAATTTACTGACGTTTTTAAGAACATAAGAACATAAGAAAGGAGGAACACTGCAGCAGGCCTGTTGGCCCATACTAGGCAGGTCCTTCACAATCCGTCCCACTAACAGAATATTTGCTCAACCCAATTTTCAATGCTACCCAAGAAATAAGCTTTGACAATTCTACCCACTCATGCGCGAGTCCCACTCAAATCCAACCCCTCTCACTCATGAATTTATCCAACCTAAATTTGAAACTACCCAAGGTCCTAGCTTCAATAACCCTACTAGGCAGACTGTTCCACTCATCAACTACCCTATTTCCAAACCAATACTTTCCTATATCCTTTCTAAATCTAAACTTATCTAACTTGAATCCATTATTGCGGGTTCTCTCTTGGAGAGATATCCTCAAGACCTTATTTATATCCCCTTTGTTAATACCCATTTTCCACTTGTATACCTCGATCATGTCTCCCCTCATTCTACGTCTTACAAGTGAATGTAATTTTAGGGTCTTCAATCTTTCTTCGTAAGGAAGATTTCTAATGCTATGTATTAATTTAGTCATTCTACGCTGAATGTTTTCTAACGAATTTATGTCCATTCTGTAATATGGAGACCAGAACTGAGCTGCGTAATCTAGGTGAGGCCTTACTAATGATGTATAAAGCTGTAATATAACCTCTGGACTTCTGTTGCTAACACTTCTTGATATAAATCCCAGTAATCTATTCGCCTTATTAGTACGCTTAGGCATTGCTGTCTTGGTTTAAGGTTGCTGCTTATCATCACCCCCAAGTCCTTCTGCAATCTGTATGGCTAAGTTCTACGTTATTTAACTTATAAGTGCTTGGGTTATGGACACTCCCGAGCTTCAGAACCTTGCATTTATCTACATTGAACTGCATCTGCCACTTTTCTGACCACGAATTAAGTTTGTCTAAATCTTCCTGACGTTCTATGACATCTATGTTTGAATCAATTATCCTACCTATTTTCGTGTCGTCGGCGAATTTGCTCATATCACTAGTAATTCCCTCATCAAGGTCATTGATATATATTATAAATAACAATGGGCCTAAGACTGATCCCTGTGGAACACCACTTGTTACAAGTCCCCATTCGGATTTAACCCCATTTATGCACACTCTCTGCTTCCTATTGGTGAGCCATGACTCGATCCATGACAGCACTTTTCCCCCAATGCCATGAGCTGCCACTTTCTTTAACAGTCTCTGGTGCGGTACTCTATCAAAAGCCTTACTAAAGTCTAAATAAACAATATCGAATTCTTTATCGTGATCAACAGCCTCAAAAGCTTTACTGAAGAAGGTTAATAAATTAGATAGGCAGGAACGGCCCCTCGTGAATCCATGCTGGGTATCATTAATCAAATTATGGTTATCTAGATGGCTTCTAATAATATCAGCTATAATTGACTCTAGTAATTTGCCTACAATTGAGGTCAGGCTTATTGGGCGGTAGTTTGACGGTAGTGACTTGTCCCCTGCTTTAAAAATAGGAATTACATTAGCCATCTTCCACATATCAGACACTACACCTGTTTGAAGAGATAAATTAAAAATGTTAGATATTGGTTCACAGAGTTCCATTTTCAATAAAACATTTGAGGCAGTAGACAGTGATAAAGAATATGATATAGTTTACTTGGATTTCAGTAAGGCCTTCGATAGAGTACCTCACAAGAGACTCTTAAGAAAGGTGGCAGCTCATGGTATAGGAGGTAAAGTTCTAGCATGGATAGAGGCATGGCTTACCAATAGAAAGCAGAGAGTTTCCATTAATGGGGTCAAATCTGAATGGGGATTAGTCACTAGTGGCGTTCCACAAGGATCAGTTTTAGGCCCATTGTTGTTCATAATTTACATAAATGACCTTGATGAAGGAATTGCAAGTGACATGAGTAAATTTGCTGATGATACAAAAATAGGCCGTATGATTCATTCTGAGGAGGATACCAGTGAACTCCAGGAGGATTTGGACAAATTAATGTCTTGGTCTCAAAAGTGGCAGATGAAGTTTAATGTGGACAAGTGTAAGGTACTAGTCCTTGGTAATGAAAATATCCCTCGAATTTATAAACTAGGTGAAGTTGAGCTTGATCATACAGAATGTGAAAAAGACTTGGGAGTCATGGTAAGCAGGAATCTAAAGCCAAGACAACAGTGCCTAAGTGTGCGCAATAAGGCTAACAGATTACTAGGATTTATTTCAAGAAGTGTAAGCAACAGAAGTCCAAAAGTTATTTTACAGCTCTATACATCACTAGTGAGACCTCATTTGGATTATGCAGCTCAGTTTTGGTCTCCTTACTACAGGATGGATATAGATTCATTGGAGAACATACAAAGAAGAATGACTAAAATGATTTACAGTATAAGAAATCTCCCGTATGAAGATAGACTTAGAGCGTTGAATCTCCACTCTCTGGAGAGACGTAGAATGAGGGAGATATCATCGAGGTTACAAGTGGATGATGGGCATAAACAAAGGAGATATTAATAAAATACTGAGGATATCGAACCAAGTAAGAACCAGAAATAACGGATTTAAATTGGATAAATTTAGATTTAGAAAGGACATAGGCAAGTACTGGTTTTCGAACAGAGTTGTAGATGCGTGGAACAATCTTCCGAGTACTGTGATAGAGGCTAGGACCTTGGGTGGCTTTAAAAAGAGATTGGACAAATATATGAGTGGGAGGGGCTGGGTTTGATTTGTGTCGTGAGTACGGGAATAAATTCTTAGGTAGTGGTGGTTTTGATAAGGACCTGCCTTGTATGGGCCAGTAGGCCTTCTGCAGTGTTCCTCCATTCTTATGTTCTTATGTAAATAACCTACTTGACTTGGTTCTGGCAAGAAAGGAAACCCTTGTTAATAATTTAGAAATTACAGAGGAACTCGGCTCAAGCGACCACAAGTCAATTACCTTTAGCATTGAATGGATGTATGATAGTAGGGATAATTCAGTAATGGTCCCAGATTTTCGCTTAGCAGATTATAATGGACTTAGAGAACACTTATCAACTCTGGACTGGGGTGAAGAAGAGAGGTATCAATATGACAGTTTTCTTAACACTATACAGGCTGCCCAAAGATCATTTATCCCGTATAAAGAAATTAGATCAAGTAGAAATGACCCAAAATGGATGAATAATAGGCTCAAATATCTTTTAGGGCAGAAGAAAGGAATTTATAGGCGCATAAAAAGAGGTGAGGGTCATCTTATAAATCAGTTTACTGACATTAAGAGGGACGTTAAAAAGGGAATAAGAAAAGCTAAACGGGACTATGAAATTAAAGTTGCTAGGGATTCAAAAACTAACCCAAAAGTTTTTCCAGGTTTATAGAACAAAAGTTAGGGATAAGATAGGTCCCCTTAAAAATAACTTTGGGCATCTTACTGACAAGGAGAATGATATGTGCTCTATTTTTAATAATTATTTTCTCTCGGTTTTCACACAGGAAGACATTAATAATATCCCAGTAATTAATTTTTACAGAGGCCCAGAAGAAGATAAATTATGTAATATCACAGTCACTAGCGAAATGATTATGAAACAGCTGGACCGACTGAAACAAAATAAATCGCCGGGTCCTGATGAGCTTTTTGCAAGGGTTCTTAAGGAATGCAAAATGGAACTCTGTGAACCAATATCTAACATTTTTAATTTATCTCTTCAAACAGGTGTAGTGTCTGATATGTGGAAGATGGCTAATGTAATTCCTATTTTTAAAGCAGGGGACAAGTCGCTACCGTCAAACTACCGCCCAATAAGCCTGACCTCAATTGTAGGCAAATTACTAGAGTCAATTATAGTCTATAGTAGGCAAATTATTAGAATCAATTATAGCTGATATTATCAGAAGTCACCTTGAAGAACATAATTTGATTAATGAATCTCAGCATGGGTTTACGAGAGGTCGTTCCTGCCTGACAAATTTACTGACGTTTTTCAATAAAACATTTGAGGCAGTAGACAGTGATAAAGAATATGATATAGTTTACTTGGATTTCAGTAAGGCCTTCGATAGAGTACCTCACAAGAGACTCTTAAGAAAGGTGGCAGCTCATGGTATAGGAGGTAAAGTTCTAGCATGGATAGAGGCATGGCTTACCAATAGAAAGCAGAGAGTTTCCATTAATGGGGTCAAATCTGAATGGGGATTTGTCACTAGTGGCGTTCCACAAGGATCAGTTTTGGGCCCATTGTTGTTCATAATTTACATTAATGACCTTGATGAAGGAATTGCAAGTGACATGAGTAAATTTGCTGATGATACAAAAATAGGCCGTATAATTCATTCTGAGGAGGATAACAGTGAACTCCAGGAGGATTTGGATAAATTAATGTCTTGGTCTGAAAAGTGGCAGATGAAGTTCAATGTGGACAAGTGTAAGGTGCTTGTCGTTGGTAATGAAAATATCCCTCGAATTTATAAACTAGGTGAAGTTGAGCTTGATCATACAGAATGTGAAAAGACTTGGGAGTCATGGTAAGCAGAAATCTAAAGCCAAGACAACAGTGCCTAAGTGTGGCAATAAGGCTAACAGATTACTAGGATTTATTTCAAGAAGTATAAGCAACAGAAGTCCAAAAGTTATTTTACAGCTCTATACATCACTAGTGAGACCTCATTTGGATTATGCAGCTCAGTTTTGGTCTCCTTACTACAGGATGGATATAGATTCATTGGAGAACATACAAAGAAGAATGACTAAAATGATTTACAGTATAAGAAATCTCCCGTATGAAGATAGACTTAGAGCGTTAAATCTCCACTCTCTGGAGAGACGTAGAATGAGGGAGATATCATCGAGGTGTACAAGTGGATGATGGGCATAAACAAAGGAGATATTAATAAAATACTGAGGATATCGAACCAAGTAAGAACCAGAAATAACGGATTTAAATTGGATAAATTTAGATTTAGAAAGGACATAGGCAAGTACTGGTTTTCGAACAGAGTTGTAGATGCGTGGAACAATCTTCCGAGTACTGTGATAGAGGCTAGGACCTTGGGTGGCTTTAAAAAGAGATTGGACAAATATATGAGTGGGAGGGGCTGGGTTTGATTTGTGTCGTGAGTACGGGAATAAATTCTTAGGTAGTGGTGGTTTTGATAAGGACCTGCCTTGTATGGGCCAGTAGGCCTTCTGCAGTGTTCCTCCATTCTTATGTTCTTATGTTCTTATATTATTAGAAGCCATCTAGATAACCATAATTTGATTAATGATACCCAGCATGGATTCACGAGGGGCCGTTCCTGCCTATCTAATTTATTAACCTTCTTCAGTAAAGCTTTTGAGGCTGTTGATCACGATAAAGAATTCGATATTGTTTATTTAGACTTTAGTAAGGCTTTTGATAGAGTACCGCACCAGCGACTGTTAAAGAAAGTGGCAGCTCATGGCATTGGGGGAAAAGTGCTGTCATGGATCGAGTCATGGCTCACCAATAGGAAGCAGAGAGTGTGCATAAATGGGGTTAAATCCGAATAGGGACTTGTAACAAGTGGTGTTCCACAGGGATCAGTCTTAGGCCCATTGTTATTTATAATATATATCAATGACCTTGATGAGGGAATTACTAGTGATATGAGCAAATTCGCCGACGACACGAAGATAGGTAGGATTATTGATTCAAACATAGATGTCATAGAACTTCAGGAAGATTTAGACAAACTTAATTCGTGGTCAGAAAAGTGGCAGATGCAGTTCAATGTAGATAAATGCAAGGTACTGAAGCTCGGGAGTATCCTTAACCCAAGCACTTATAAGTTAAATAACGTAGAACTTAGCCATACAGATTGCGAGAAGGACTTGGGGGTGATGGTAAGCAGCAACCTTAAACCAAGACAGCAATGCCTAAGCGTACGTAATAAGGCAAATAGATTACTGGGATTTATATCAAGAAGTGTTAGCAACAGAAGTCCAGAGGTTATATTACAGCTTTATACATCATTAGTAAGGCCTCACCTAGATTACGCAGCTCAGTTTTGGTCTCCATATTACAGAATGGACATAAATTCGTTAGAAAACATTCAGCGTAGAATGACTAAATTAATACATAGCATTAGAAATCTTCCTTACGAAGAAAGATTGAAGACCCTAAAATTACATTCACTTGTAAGACATAGAATGAGGGGAGACATGATCGAGGTATACAACTCTGTTCGAAAACCAGTAATTGCCTATGTCCTTTCTAAATCTAAATTTATCCAATTTAAATCCGTTATTTCTGGTTCTTAGTTGGTTCGATATCCTCAGTATTTTATTAATATCTCCTTTAAGAACTAATATCTCCTTTAAGAACTGGCCCATACAAGGCAGGTCCACATCAAAACCACCACCACCCAAGAATTTATTCCTGTACTCACGACACCAATCAAACCCGCCCTCCCACTTGTACACCTCGATGATATCTCCCTCATTCTACGTCTCTCAGAGAGTGAAGATTCAATAAATCTTTTCCATCCTGTAGTAAGGAGACCAAAATAGCTGCATAATCCAAATGAGGTCTCACTAGTGATGTATAGAGTGGAAATAAATGGTATAAAATCCGACACAATGGAAAAATAAACACATAAGCAGTATAATATGATCCTTTTTTGACAACGTTT
>WNWK01051552.1:0-12455 GCA_009830355.1 Cherax destructor
ATAATTTTTCCCCAAAGTCCTTTCTTCTGTCTCTATCTGTCTCTATCTCAGGAACACATACTAAATACAATTATACAAGTGAAATTACCTGATAACTCAAAAATTAAGACAAAGTGTTATACTCCTGATCCGTAATACCATTTGGTTCATGAGCTAGTCTCTGAGACAAGTGACAGAAAGGAGGCGCACACAGGCGGACAGAAAGGACAGACACACAGACAGACAGAAAGGCGGACACACAGAGGACAGATTAGACAAGTTTTAACAAATAAGGAAGCGGTGTAGCTCATCAAATGTCATCACTGTATACTGGACTGATAAGAAGAGATAAGACTACCCTCTTCCCTCTCAAATGTCACCAGTCATCATTAGTGGAGATCAGATGAGATAAGGCAGTGACAAACATCTTACATAATGCTTCATGGGAAATTTATTATGATGATTACGTATTATTATTATTATTATTATGCACTATCATCATTATTATTATTATTATTATTATTATTATTATTATTATTATTATTATTATTATTATCATATCAATTTTATTATTATTTATTACAATTTCAGTACCTAATATTAGTGTCAGAACAAAGATTGGCTATGAAATCACAAGAACTACTATAAATTGTAATTATCAGAACATAAAAATTATATAAAATAATAAAAAAAAGAAAAAAAGGTATATCGGCAACAATTCTGCAATCCGCAGGACTCCTGTTGCTGTCAGGTGAGCATCCAGTGCCAACTTCTCCGCCTCATATCTCGGTAACTACTGACCCTAATTTTTTTTTTTAATCCTATAACACTTAAAAAAATGTGCTCTTCATTTCTATAAAAAAAAAAAATCAAAATATTCGGGGCAGTAGCGGTAAGAACGTATATATACGTTTGGACCATTTAAGGGTTAAACAAGCTGATACTTCCATTACAGATTAGCTAAGTGTCTTCAACACATTATATACGTGTGGTGTATTAGTGTATGTTCCTATTACATTATTGTGCAATTCCTTGTGCTAACTTTTACTAGCTAGTACCAATTACCTCATATACTATGTACTTTTTTTTAGTGCTATTACTTGCTTAAATTTTGGGCTATAAGTCAAGTCTTACTTCTAAGGAGGGGTGTTAATGTTGCAATTTTATAACTGTAGTGTAAAGCACCCCTCTGGCAAGACAGTGATGGAGTGAATGATGATGAAAGTTTTTCTTTTTCGGGCCACCCTGCCTTGGTGGGAATCGGCCGATGTGTTAATAAAAAAAAAAATTTACTGGCTGTCTATTTAATATTATTTACCAGTACTGAATTTAGTCCCCATATATATATTCTCTTGAAATAGTTCTCAACATACCAATACCTTGTATACTGCCTTTCATTCAGTAACTCCTTTACTCTTAGCTTTAAAAAATAATTAAGGTGCTAAAGTGTTTTACTCTCATTGTTTTACTATTATATTCCCTAGCTCCTTCATTTTTAGCTTTAGAATAACTATCATAGTTCATATATTCACATTTGTAAAAATAACTAAGGTAATAATTCACATGCTAAGAACTCTCTTTGCATTGATCCTGATATCAACCTCTTATTAAATGACTTAAACGAATCTAACAGCAACTGCAATTATTACACAGCAGAACAGGCAAAGGCACTACTCAGAGCCAACAATAACATAACTGTCTTTAACTACAATGTCAGATCTTTAAGCAAACATTACGATGACCTCACAGCATTACTAAATTCCCTGCATGCCAGTATGTCCATCATTGCTCTCACTGAAACCTGGCTGAAGCCTAATACTACAAATGTCTATGCCATACCTGGTTACACAGCCATACACAACTGTAGGCCAGACCATCAAGGGGGTGGCACAGTTATATACTACTCAGACCAACTTGAATGTATCAATGATACTTGCACAAGGGATGAACATGGAGAATACATAATAGCTAAATTTAAATCCAAGTACCTACAAAAACCTCTCACAGTGATAAACATCTACAGAGTCCCACAGTCAAATATTAACCAATTTAGTGAAAAATTAGGAAGCATGATAACTGATGCACACATGAACAAAGACCACTTGCTACTCACAGGAGACTTCAATATAAATCTTCTGCATGACCAGGACCCACAAGTAACTGAATTCACAAACACTACGAGCAACTGCTTGCTGCTACCAACAGTAACAAAACCTACAAGAATCTCGGAGACTAGTGTTTCCTTATTAGACCACATCTGTACTAACACCATATCCCCTTTAAAATCAGGCATAATCACAGATAACACCATAGACCACTACCCTACCTTTCTCATAACCAACCTAGGTAAATTACCCCAAGACACTACTAAAGTTACCTTCAGACTTCATAATGAGACAGCTATTAATAACTTTATAACAGCAATGACAAACATCGACTGGCAAACCGAGCTAGAAATATATACAGTCACTGATGTATGTATTAAAATTTTCTGAAAAAGACCCAATATACCTCTATAACATGCACTGCCTGAAAAAACTAAACAGATCACAGCTAAGAGACTAAACAGTCCCTGGCTAACACCCAGCATCCTCAAATCCATTAATATAAAGCACCTATATGAAAAACAGTACAGAATGGGACAAATAACCAGAGACCAAACAAAACGTTACTAGTCAATCCTAACCAGCCTGATAAGGTCAAAAAAATTGTACTATGATAACAGATTACATAACTTAAAAGGTGATATGAAAAAGACCTGGAAAACCCGCGCACACTGACCACATAGACCCATTCTCTCATATGTAGTCCTACCAGCCGTTTCCTGCTTAACCCTTTGGGGGTCAACAGGCCTTCTCGGAAACATGTTCTCAGGGTCAAAAATTTTTTGGAAAAAAAAAAATAATTTTTTCTTATGGAATGATAGAGAATCTTTTCCCGATCATAACGCCACAAAAATTATGAAATTTGATCAAAAACTAACGGAATTATGCTTTCACAAAGTTAGGTATCGATGACATTTCGCATCGTGATTTAGCCACTTTGAGCCTATTTTCAGCCAAATCCCAAAGTTTCAGTCTACTAAAATTATAGCTATTTCGCTAGAACTCCATTTCTTCTATCAATTGAGTACAAGAAACTGCATATTTACCAATTTCAACTACCCAAAATAGTGGTCAGAAAATGGCAATTTGGCCAATTTCACACAAATTTCAAGCGATGCCAATTTCAAAATAGGGTCCAGAATAAACAAGGCAGACATTCCTGGCACTAAAATAACATCTTCTCTGTTCATTAGTCACGTCTCCAGGCCATTCTTACATTACTGTTGCTTTCATTTTGAATTTTTATTCTCACAAAATAGAAGATTTACTGTTATGTATACAACTGCATCATTGTAAAAATGGTATAAATAATATCAGAGCACTTGTGCATGAATATTAGACTCGCCAGTTGATGTGTATTGACGCATGGTGTGTTTGTTTACTCTTGAACATCGTCAAAAATCGAACATTTTAGCTGCTTTGAGCTCAATTTCAAGGTACTTGTCATTGTCAAACCAATCAAAATCATCTCTATTTCTGTAATATATCTTCCATTCTATCAAATGAGACCAAGAAAACGAGAATACATCAATAAATACCATACGAAAATAGACTGCAAAGTCGCTGTTTTAAACAAAAAAACGGTGAGGTTTTTTCTCATTATGCAGTGTGTGGTGCAGGATTTTTTATACTAGCACACGACCACACTGAACCCATTCTTTCATATGTAGGGCTACCAGCCGTTTCCCACTTAATTTGGAGGCTGCTAGAATTTCGCGAACTAGTACGGCACCAACCCCTGCTCGTAAAACGTACTAGTACAGCACCGACCCCGAAAGGGTTAATTTGAAGCCGCTAGAATTTACACATACTAGTACGGCACCAACCCCTGCTCGTAAAACGTACTAGTACGGCACCGACCCCGAAAGGGTTAATCTAATGCAAATGTTGAATAACTTATATTTCATAAATATACAACCAGTTACCTAATAATTAATCCATTCTCTTGTACTCATTGTAACTCATCTAATGACCATATGAACTGTTATTGCACTACAAATCATTGATTTGATTTGATCTGATTTGATAAATTGTTATACTACATACAGTAAATTGATTATTTTGTTCCATTATAAAACTGTAATGCTTCAAAACTGTAAAACTGTAATGCTTCAAAATTGTAATGTTTCAAATTTCATTGTATAACTACTCAAATGTACTTCATATTGTAAATTGTTTACTGTAATTTTTACCATCTAATCTGTTATAACCTAATTAATCTTAAGTAAATTTTAAGTTTGCCCATAATGCTCTGCATACAAGGGGCTTTTGGAATGTACATCCCACTACCATAATTCTTTGTACAACTATGTGTCATGTCTAAATAAAATATTATTATTATTATTATTATTATTATTATTATTATTATTCAGAGGGCTGAAAAGGGGCTGTTGAAGTGGTTTGGTCATTTAAAGAGGATGGAGCAAAATAGGATGACTTGGAGGGTGTATAAATCTGTAGTGGAGGGGAGGAGGGGTAGGGGTCATCCTAGGAAAGGATGGAGGGGGTAAAAGAGGTTTTGTGTGCAAGGGGGCCTGGACATGCAGCAGGCATGTGTGAGCATGTTTGATAGGAGACAAATGGTTTTTTGAACCTGATGAGCTGTGAGTGTGAGCAGCGTAATATTTTGTGAAGGGATTCAGGAAAACCAGTTAACCGGACTTGAGTCCTGGAGGTGGGAAGTACAATGCCTGCACTTTAAGGAGAGGTTTGGGATATTGGCTGTTTGGAGTGACATCTAAACTGTCGTATCTGAGCGCCTCTGCAAAGACAGTGATTATGTATAAATGATGGAGAAAGTGTTTCTTTTTTGGGTCACCTGCCTCAGTGGGACACGGCGATGTGTTGAAAAAAAAATATTCAGTAGCTTTGGGGATTTGAATAAGAGCATAGCATGCTGAAACACCAGTAACACACCTGGTGTGTAAGTTAAGGTGTGTTGTTGCCATCACTAACCTTGCAAGAAAGCTTCCTCCAGGTTAAATGAATCAGCGAAACTGAACGGCCTCCAGACTTGTGGTCGACCAACACCATAGAACCAGTGGTATATGACAGGATGGTACACACTTCCTGATATCACAGAGTTGGTAGCCTGCAAAAAAGAGAGGATATACATGTAAACATTAAGTGTCTTCACCAGTGACGCATTTCCAATCTTGGTGCACCATGGCCCAGCCTCATGTGAAGATAGAATCGTAAAAAAATCAAGGAGTTTTGGCAACTGGGAAATTCCTGAGGCTATACAAACTTTTGCAACAACACCTCAGTGAGAAACGGCTAAAGTGGTAATAAAACATTATGAATAGTACGTACACAGAGCAGTAAAATGATTCCAAGACATTGTAGTTTCTTAGTGATGTATACTATGTGAAAAATGTGTATAATAATAATAATAATTTTATTTCAGCATGATACATGTTTGTACAAAGGAGTATAAATATGTATGAAATTATTTTGTAAATCCTGACTTGAAGAGACAAAATCAGTTGTGTCAACTGATTCAGAAACAACCAAGTTCACTGGCTACAGAATTGTCTATTATTGCTACAACTGTGACCAAACAATCTCTTCACTATCCACCACCACAGCTCTTACCAACCATCCACTCCTTCTATTAGCTCAAACATGTGTTAATCTGTTACTAAACATATAGAATTGGGAGTTTAAATTAATACAGTGGAACCCCGGTTTTTGTCTGGTCCGGATATTGTACAATTGGATTTGGACCACTTTTTTCAGCGAATTTTTACCTCGGGTTTTGTACATCTGCTCGGAAATCATCCGTACCAGACGCGTCCGCCTGGGCCACTCATACATTCGTGATACTAATACTATGTAATAATAATCACTCTAGGGCACATTAAATGTCTTATTTTAGGTAAATATAGACATTTTCATTAATCCATCTATGATATTGTCTTCAAAATTATATAAGAAACACGTTACATAGCATATAAACATGCCTTTGTTACTAATTCACTAAAAGTGTCCTCTAGTCTTAACACCATAGTAATAATACTAATACAGTGGTACCCCCGAGTTTCGTACAAAATTTGTTCCAGAAGGCTGTTCAAGTGCGTTACCGAACGAATTTGTTTCCATAAGGAATAATGTAAATTAAATACAGTCATACCTCGGTTAACGATGGCGTCGGATAACGATAAATTCGGTTAGCGATACATTTTTACGTCAAAATATTGACTCGGTTTACAATGATTGCTTCGGTTTACGATATTCGTCCCGGACGCGTCCACGTGGCGCCCAGCTGTGCGGGCACTCCAGGGAGCGTCAGTGTGCTATTGTTTACAAGCAAGAGCGACCACCACCCACTCCACCCATGCATTCATACCAGTATATTGTCATTATTCCACTGTTTTTAGTGCTTGCAACTGCTAAATAAGCCACCATGGGCCCCAAGAAAGCTCCTAGTGCCAAGCCTGTGGTAAAGAGTGTAGCAGGGAGTGAAGCATTCATGCAGGGAGTGTAGCATTCATGCAGGGAGTGTAGCATTCATGCAGACAGTGTAGCATTCATGCAGGGAGTGTAGCATTCATGCAGGGAGTGTAGCATTCATGCAGGAGTGAAGCAGGATGCAGGGAGTGTAGCATTCATGCAGGAGTGTAGCAGGCAGCAGGGGTGTAGCATTCATGCAGGGAGTGTGAGCGCATGCAGGGAGTGTAGCAGGCATGCAGGGAGTGTAGCAGGCATGCAGGGAGTGTAGCATTCATGCAGGGAGTGAACAGGGATGCAGGAGTGTAGCATTCATGCAGGGAGTGTAGCATTCATGCAGGAGTGAAGCAGGGATGCAGGAGTGTAGCATTCATGCAGGGAGTGTAGCATTCATGCAGGGAGTGTAGCATTCATGCAGGGAGTGTAGCATTCATGCAGGGAAGTGTAGCATTCATGCAGGAGTGTAGCATTCATGCAGGAGTGTAGCATTCATGCAGGAGTGTAGCATTCATAGCGGGAGTGTAGCATTCAAAGGAAAAGGTCAGTAACCCAGAAAGAACTTGCCACCTGCAGTGTTAATGGAAGGATTCCCTTCAAACACTAGCAACAGTGGACCCTCAGTTAACGAAAGGTCCCGTTAACGAAGTTCGGAACGTAGCTTTTCGAATCGGTTGCAAAAATTCCTCGGATTTCGAAAGGTATTGACGTGTCCGCCTGCTCCGCGCAGCGCAGGACACCAGTGAGCGTTGTTTACCATTTAGAGAACATTACCTAGCGCGCTCTTCAAAGATTCACAATATATTTGGTGTCTCTTTTGGTGGTTTAGTGATTGTCACTGTGAAATAAGTCACCATGGGTCCAAAGAAGCTTCTAGTGGCACCCCAGTGGTAGCATTCATGGAGGGGAGTGTAGCATTCATGGAGGGAGTGTAGCATTCATGCAGGGAGTGTAGCATTCATGAGGGAGTGTAGCATTCATGCAGAGAGTGTAGCATTCATGCAGAGAGTGTAGCATTCATGCAGGAGTGTAGCATTCATGCAGGGAGTGTAGCATTCATGCAGGGAGTGTAGCATTCATGCAGAGAGTGTAGCATTCATGCAGGGAGTGTAGCATTCATGCAGAGAGTGTAGCATTCATGCAGGGAGTGTAGCATTCATGGATGGAGTGTAGCATTCATGCAGGGAGTGAGCATTCATGCAGGGAGTGTAGCATTCATGCAGGAGTGCAGCATTCATGCAGGGAGTGTAATCATGCAGGAGTGTAGCATTCATGCAGGGAGTGTAGCATTCATGCAGGGAGTGTAGCATTCATGCAGGGTGTAGCAGGCATGCAGGGAGTGTAGCAGGCATGCAGGGAGTGAGCAGCATGCAGGAGTGTACAGGCATGCAGGGAGTGTAAGCAGGCCTGCAGGGGAGTGTAGCAGGCATGCAGGGAGTGCTTGCAGGCATGCAGGAGTGTAGCAGGCATGCAGGAGTGTACAGGCATGCAGGAGGTAGCAGGAGCAGGGGTGAGCACACAGGGTGTTGAGCAGCAGGGAGTGTAGCATTCATGCATTAAAAAAAAAAAAGAAGGGAAGTAACCCCCGAGAGGGACTTGTTACCTGAAGTCCTTTTTTAGGGGATTTCCCCTTTCCCAAACCCAAACACCCTGCCCCTGTCAGCAACTCTACCTTCCAGATGCTTGCAACTCTTCAATTTGGGAAGTCTCGAACGGATTATTTTCCATTATTTCTTTGGGGAAAATTGATTGGGATAGATGGTCGGTTACAGATACGCCCTCTCTGACGGATTAATATCGTTAACCGGTAAGACAAGTCCATTTCAGCCCCCCAAAAATACACTTACAAAAGCACTTACAATAATACATCCCCCAATAAAGGGCAGTTGCCACAAACACGTTGAGGGACACCACAAAAGGGGTGTCAGGGGCCCAAGATTGTTCAACTGCCCCCCAGCATACATCGGGGGGATTACCAACAAACCCTGGCTGTCTTCAAGCGGGACTGGAAGGCCCTGTCGTACCGGGACGAGACAGGCTGTGGTTCGTACTTTGGGACTGGCCACAGTAAACAGCCTGGTTGATCAGGCTCTGGTCCAACATGAGGCCGGGTCACGGACCGGGCCGCAGGGGCGTTGACCCCTGGAATTCTCTCCAGGTAAACTCCAGGTAAACATAATAGTTCGAGTTGGGATCTCTGTCTGTGTCTGTCTCTCACAGGTACAAATAAGTACAGTTATTATACATAGTGTAAATTACCTAGGATAACCCAAAAATTCAGGCAAAGTGCTATACAGTGCTTTAGACGTAAGGCATAAAAACATGACTGGCATTTCTTGCTCAGGAATCAGACGTGACGACGCATCATGTGTAATACCTGTTGGTTTATGAGCCGCTCTCTGAGACTGAGAGACAAGCATATGGAAAGACAGACACACACAGGCAGACATAATGACATATAAGCAGAGCTAGACAGACAGATAAGCAGAGCTAGACAGACACATAAGCAGAGCTAGACAGACAGAAAAGCAGAGCTAGACGGACAGATAGACAGAGAGACAGACATGTTTGGGGAACAGTGAAAAAAATAAAGCCAGGGTTCCCTGGAGCAGTCCAAAAAATTCCAAGTCCCCTCCACTGCTACACTGTCAGCAGTTTAGTGACACCTTTTTTAACACCATGCTTCAAGTTTTATAAAACCCAGCATGTAAAAAACATTGTAAACCCCTATAAACCCAGTTTTTCCTAGATAATAAAAAATGACCAAGGCAGGGTTTTAAAATTGTCAATGTGTTTGCAATTTTGAGTACCAGTACCTAATATTAGTGTCAGAACAAAGATTAGCTATGAAATCCCAAGAACTTTATAAATAGTAATTAAAAAAACATAAAAATTATTTAATTAAAAAAATAAAACGAGGAAAAGAGGTATAGGGGAACCTTCTGCAAGTAGCAGGACTTGATGTTGCCGTGGGGTGAGCATCCAGCCCAACCCGGTTTTATATCGGGGAAACCCCCCAATTTTTTTTTTTGGTTTTTAAAAAGGGAATTTGCCCTCTTTAAATTTAAAAAAAAAAATCAAAATATTCGGCCCCTGGCGGAAAAAACGGGATTACTTTTGGACTTTTTAACCCCTTTTGGGGGGTTTGGTTCGTTTTTAAAACCTTACGGTTTTGGTCGTACTAGAACGCCAAATTCTAGCCCCTCAAATCAAGCAGAAACAGGCTGTTAGGCCTAGATGTGAGAGAATGGGTCTGTGCAGTCAGTGTGCGCAGTATAAAAAAATTCCTACACCTCACAGTGCATAATGAGGAAAAAAAACTCTGACCGTGTTTTGGGTTTAAAACAGCGACTTTGCAGTCTATTTCCGGATGGTATTTAGTATGCTTGTATTCTCGTTTTCTTAGTCTCATTTTATAGAATAGATGATATATTACAGAAACAGAGATAATTTTGACTGGTTTCACGATGACAAGCACCTTGAAACTGAGCGCAAAGTAGCGAAAATGTTCGATTTTGTCCGATGTTCAAGAGTAAACAAATCACACCATCCGTCAAATACACATCAACTGGCGAGTCTAATTTTCTTGCACAAGTGCGCTGATATTATTTATACCATTTTTACAATGATGCAGTTGTATACATAACAGTAAATCTTCTATTTTTTGTGAGAATAAAAATTCAAAATGGAAAGCAAAAGTAATTGAGGGGCCTGGAGACGTGACTAATGAACAGAGAAGATGTTATTTTAGTGCCAGGGAATGTCTGCCTTGTTTATTCTGGACCCATTTTCAAATTGGCATCGTTTGAAATTTGTGTGAAATTGGCCAAATTGCCATTTTCTGACCTATTTTGGGTAGTTGGGGAAATTGGTAAATAGGCGGTTTCTTGTACTCAATCGATAGAAGAAGGAGTTCTTGAAAGCTTATAACTTTAGTAGACTGAAACATTGAATTTGCCGAAAATAGGGCTCAAAGTGGGAAAATCGCGATGCTAAAAAGTCATCGATACCGCTAACCTTCGCAAAAGCATAATTCCGTTTTTCGATCAAATTTTAAATTTTTGTGGCGTTATGATCGGAAAAGATTTCTATCATTTCATAGAATTTTTTTTTTTTTTTTTTTTTAAATTCTTGGACCCTGAGAACGAGTTCCGGAGAGGGTCCTTGGACCCCCAAAGGGTTAAGGGTTAGATACTCATGTTTGCATGAAAAAGCTCAGATATGATTCTCACATCAGCGAAAAAAAACACTCATGCTGCTGATCTGTTCTTAAACCTCTCAACTAAGTGGCAACAGTCACTGGATGAATCCAAAGTCAACTGTGTGGTAGCACTGGACATTACTGGTGCTTTCGGCCGAATATGGCACCAGGGTCTTTTGGCAAAACTGCAAGCACTGGGAATTTACACTATATCTCCTCAGTGATTACCCTCATGATAGACCTCAATGGAACAAGTTAGCAAGACATCCTATTGGGGCAAGTGTTCCACAGGAAATGTTCTTGTTTACTTATCCAATAGAGAAAATGCCAACTCTCTAAGCTACATCAATCACCAGATAAGAGCTATATCAGCGGGAAATCAATGACAGGTAACATTTGCACCTGAGGAAACAAAAATGATGATGGTCTCTAGGTACCATGATGGTAATGCCGGAGCAGTAACATTTGCACCTGAGAAAACACAAATGATGATGGTCTCTAGGCACCATGATGGTAATGCCGGAGCAGTAGTAAGTATGAATGGGAGAGTGTTGGTACCCTGGGAAGAAGTTGATATCCTTAAGGTGAAATTTGACTCCAAATTGACCATGAAGAACCACGTTGTAAATCTTGCCAACAAGGCAGCCAAGAAGCTTACAGCACTTCAGCGTATCTCGCATCTGCTTGACAGTAGGGGTTGCAAGATTCTGTATGAGGCACAAGTACGCTCACACCTTGAGTATGCTCTACTTCTTGGCTTGCCTTCCCCCTCCCATCTCATCTGCGACTGCTTCACAGAGAGTAGAGAACAGAGCAAGCTGCCTCATCTCTCGCCTGGACCCATCCTGGATAAATCTGTCATTTCAGCAGAGCCTTCAACACAGGAGGGATGTGGGTGGCCTTACTGTTATGTACATTGTCAAAGTACCACACCTGGTTGCACTCCGAGGACTGCAAGAAGTGAGCTTCTACACCCCAAGACAGGCAGCAAGCAGCAATTTCACTCTGACTGTACCCTTCTCTAGGACATCACTCCATTTGAGATCATTTACTCCCAGGATGACTCGAGTCTGGAACATGTTCATACAGCATAATGATATCAACAAGATAAAGTCAGTTGATCAAATGAAATTGCTGCCACAGATGGCTTCAACTTCATCCTGTTCCCTACTTGTAGGTTTCACAACAATAAAAAGGCTTTCAAATGAGCTGATGTAGGTTAAAGCTCTTAGCTTGTCAATAAAGTTAGGAACCATTACCCTACCTTTATTAAACCCTGAGTAAAAAAAAAATAAAAAAAAGAAGAGAGAAAGAAAGTGAGAGTGGAAGAGTGAGAGTCTGTGAGTGAGTGAGTGTGTGTGTGTTTGTACTCACCTATTTGTGGTTGCAGGGGTCGAGTCATAGCTCCTGGCCCCGCCTCGTCACTGATTGCTACTAGGTCCTCTCTCTCCCTGCTCCATGAGCTTTATCAAACCTCGTCTTAAAACTATGTATGGTTCCTGCCTCCACTACGTTGCTTTCTAGGCTATTCCACTTCCTGACAACTCTATGACTGAAGAAATACTTTAACATCCCTTTTACTCATAGGAGTCTTCAACTTCCAAGACCCTTGTTTTTGTCCCCCTCAAACCCTTTCCCCCTTTTCTATTCCTCGAGTATTTTATATTTTATCATGTCTCCCTAACCCTCCTGTCCCCCAGTGTCCAGGGCCGATTTCAATTTTT